>JAQGAS010000023.1:0-165678 GCA_034686365.1 Pachymerium ferrugineum
TGTGGACTGGCTGGTCCACAACAATTGATCCCATTGGTTGGTTTTCATCACGTGATGGAATGTTTTCATTTTAAACTTAATTACGGTTCAAAATTAAGAAATTTAAGTATTGAATACGTATTTATACGATTAAAATCTTTTATTTAAACCCAACTTGTCGCAGGGGTTGAGTGTCCCTTTAAGATTTTATTTTACCTTGAGATAAAGTTGCGATTTGTTTCTCTGCCAATTTCTCTCTCTTAAAATTCCGGAATTGCAGGTAACCGTCGACCAAGTAGAAAAGTGATAGCCAATGCTTTGAAAGAAACGTTATAAGTTTTATATTACTATGTAAGGAAAAATTTAAATTCAAACCATTGATCCACCCATAACAAATATGAAGAGACAATTGATGATGCCCCATGACCAGCAGTAAGCACAATCCTGTTTAAAATTTTAAAAAAATATGTCTTAAATCATTTTAGTTTTATAGAGTTTAATACATCTTTTACCACAATTTGAGAGACTTTATTTTCCTTATTGACAGCGTTGAAGGAATGCAGTATAAAGAGATAGCTGGATACAGCTAAACCGCACCCACTTGAAAGCCAAAACCAATCTTGTCGGCCATCATCTATCCATTTTCTGCCGTCGTAGGACGGAAAATATTCGGCCAAAAAATTCAAATTTAAAACCTGTAACGAAATTAACTCATATGTGAGTCACCTTAGAGTACACCTGTGTAACGGAGTTATTTTAAAATATCAAAATGCATTTACTATTTCCGTAAGTTTCAATATTCCAGGAATGTCATCTTGAAATTTGTGTACCACTGGTAATAACACATTTCGATTATCAGCTCCATCTTTAGGCAAGGTTCGAATTTCAGTATTCTCTTGAGTTTCTTTCGGCTCATCTAATTTCTCGTAGTTCTACTCTCATTGATAAAAATTACAAGTTTTATAGTTGTTACCCGAAAAATTCGAGTTAACTGTCTTACCATTGCAGACATATTTCCTTACTAACAGCGAGACAAGTGATGTTTGTGTTACCTTTATCCGTTGCCTGGCAATTATTGACTAACACTGCATTTGCTCTCATTTCAATCTATACTTAGTAAATGACTTACCTGTAGTAAATGATTTTTCAAATCTGACAGATGGAAAAATTCAATAATCACTTTATTTCACTCAATATAAACTAATACAATAACGAAACCACTTGTCAACAAAACAGCACAAGCAATGCAACAATGTTTTTTCATCATTTCCCTAAAAAGACAAAAATTGATTTAAAATTTATTGTAAAAAATTAAAAAACTCATTACAATAATAATAAACTTACTTAAAAGAATCGTAATATTTATGCAGTAAAAAGTTACGATAACGAGACAATTGTGGATCACCGAACGGTATAAAATTGTTCCTCAAACCATGCAGTGTGAAGCTGCCATCGATTGCATACACAACTGACGTCATAAAACCGAGACACTAATTAATAAAAAATAAATTTAAAAGTAGAAATTTTTCTTTTAAAATAATAACCAACCAATGCTGCAACATAACACATTCTAACCGGAATATGATCAAATGAATTAGTCAGCAGTCTTATAAAAAGTATAACTGAAAATATCATCATAAAGGAGGCCCATAAGAATGAGTACATACATTCCTATAATTGTAAATAGTTATCACAGTTACATAAACTTCTCATTTTAAATACTTACAATTGCCCACGCTAAGCTGGATGCACCGCATAGAAGGTTATTAGCGTTTATTATTATTATCAGTCCAGTGATGCAAAATCCAGATATTGACACCAAAATTAAGCAATAAAACTCATAATTATATAAACTGTTGTAAGGAACCCATATATTTAGGATAAAAATAGTTGCAAAGCATGCAAATTCTAAAACCTGTAATGAATAAAATAAGTTTAATTAGATTTTTACTTGGGAGTGAATTCTTTTACCATTTCAAGTATCTTCAATCCTGCTGTTAAGCTTTGGGTGTATCGTTGTTGAGTATTTGTTTTTTTTGTTTTAGTAGCTGCTTTAAAGTTGGTTTTAGCTGTTACAACTGCAGACACAATTTTAAATTAAGATACACCAATTATTTAATATGTCATACCTTCAGATAGTGTTTCAAATACTTTTTCTTGGGAGTGAGCCTTTTCTTGCAATAATCCTTGCCATTGGATGTAAACATCAGTGAAGTAAAAAATTATGACCCAATGCTAAAATTTAAAGAATTACAAGTGGAAAAATAAACAAAACTGTTAATTTCAACCAACGATCCTTGAAGAGCAAATAGAAATGTGCAGTTGATTAAACCAAAAGAGATACAATAGGCTAAATCCTGGAATAAAATGTATAAAATTTTATATTTAAAAAAATATCAGATTTGTAATTACCAATGCGTGAGTCAGCTTGTGTTGTCTGTCAATGAGATTCATGGAATAAAGTATGAATAAATATCCAGAGATGGAAAAGCCACACCCAGCTGAAAGCCAGAATAACTCTTGACGACTATCGCTGTTAGTTAACCGTCTTCTATCATAATAGGGGAAATAGTCTGCCAGTAGGTTCAAGTTCATTATCTAGAAAAAAAAAATTATTAAAATCAATTTTCTTAGTAAATCTTGATATTAAATTTACCATTTGAATTAGTTTCATGTATCCTGGTATGGCCGCACGAATTTTATGTTTTGAACATGTGGTCTCTGGCTGAAAATCGGTTGCGTTAAAACTCGTGGAACTGGAAATGGAAATTTCTTTTTCTTCTTCTGATTCCTATTAAAAATATTAAAAATATTTAGAATTTTGTTACGTTTATTTTCAGGTAATTTTTGTTTTCTTATTTTTGATGTTTCGGTTCTTACATTCCGATCTTCAAACATTCCTGTGATATAGTGTCGTTCCAAGGCGAGTTGTAAACCGAGTGGCTCGGATTATATCATTAGTTGAATTCCCGAAAAATTGTATCGATCTAGCTATTTTTTGCATGGTCTTCCAATTATTTTAGAAAGAGGTAATCAATTGTATTACTTCTTCAAGGTTATTTCATTGCACACGCTACGTAATATAATGTGATTAAACACGTGTAGGTGATTTAATATTATTCGTGTATTTTGTAATGTAATTAGCTTCAGATTGATATTAGGAGTTTAATTTAAATAAATTTTATTTAATAAATGACAAGAGGTTTGACAAAATACAGTATCTAATATAATATATCTTATGCTTACTGAATATGAAAACTTATGTCAATACGAATAGTCAATAATTTTGTAATAGCTACTACTGGTTCTAGTTCAGATGTTGATTCTTTTAGTGTTGGTTTTAGACAGTTTGGTTGGTATGCCCAGGTGGCTGGGTACGCTACACTCTGAATGCATTCAAAAATGATAACACGAACCAAGATTAGATAGATAAAACTTACAAAACGTATTCAACATGTTGATTTTAGCATGATGTTGACACCGATTGAAGCATACCCTGGTGATAAAATGTGCAAGTTTTTAAAGCTTCCGTACTTATATTACGGAGGCTTGAAGGAATTTAACTTGTATTAAGAACTTAATTTTACCAATCATGACACAATACAAGCGGGAAAAAAAAGATTTTAAAAATTCAAAATAATCACAATAATCTTTTGTGCAGAAAGTTTTACAATAAAATAAAATCAAAGCTGCCACCATTTTTCGTATCACTTTTAGTGACGTCACTCGCCCTACCTAACACGTAAAAATAACAACAAAACGTTTTAACATCAAACAAAATACACCAAAAACAACGAAAAAATTCCTAACCCTATCACGATAACAATTCAAACAAAATTCCAACCCCAAAAATTAAAAACCGAGTATCCAAACTCTGAACCAATGAGAAGCCAGCTTCGTCTTTGTTTATGAAATCCACCGCACTGAACGCACGCTGAGGGACGCTGTGAGTTTTCGCTCCTCGTTTGAACTGCACAAGACATGTTGACGCTTTTGTAAGACCCACGAATCGAACCCGCACGATGAGTGCCCCTCTCGAGATCATTTGGTGCGTTTTATTATTCATCCACATCTCTATACGATGCAACGCAACGTTTGACGAACGAGGTAAGTCGGCAGCTTTCTTATCACCTCCCTTCCCCCACCTGTATACACTTGGCTGACCCGTGTTACGGTCCCTTGATCACGAAAATTATTGTGGTCAAATGAGAAGAAGCCATACCTAACTTAAAAACTGGCCTTGGCTTTTAAGAAAACTTAACCCTTCATTTTTTTTCTATTATTTTAATAATTGTTTATACACTCCATTCCGCTACCGTAAAAAATTATTGAACATTAGAATTCACTCATCATCAACTTATAAAATCTCAAAGTTGCATTACGATTAATTCAAAATACATTTCCAAGAAAAGTTATTATAAAGGCAAAATAGAATTTTTTAATCATTTTTTTCCCATCCCCTGGCGAATTTTTTGTGAACTCCAATTTTTTTTTCTTTAAATGCACAACAAAACTGGGTGTGTGAGTTGAAAAAATGATGTTAAAATGTCAAATGCATCAAGCTTTGAAGTTCAAAGGTTGTGTTGTTAGGCCAAAAAATTCCCGGGGATCCCTGGGCCGCCCACGCGCTCATTTGAAACGTCACGTGACGTCACTAATACCTCCTATTGTATAGTTAATTACATAACGAGGTAAGCCGAGAGCCGCATCACTTGAAACATCAATTTATTAACTTTTTTTTTTTTTTAAAAAAGAGAGAGGGGGGTTGAGGTACCAATACGGCTAGCTCTATCTAGACAACCTTGGGAGGTTCTTCTACGAAGCAATAAATAATGCAAATTAAAAATCCTTTTCACCCTTTGGTCACGAGCGTGTCATTAAGCTTCATTTTTCATAGTCAGCCAACTTTTCTACCTTTTGCGTTAGTTTTACCATCGTCAACACTTTACTGATTCTCTTAAGTATGTGTTTTAATAATTATCCCACAATCCATTTCGCTTTATTAAGGGTTTAGCTCGAGGGGAAAACCTCGTTACAACAAGGGAAAATGGGGAAGATGTTGCAAACCAAGACTTTAGGGTTCAAGCATAGAGGGAATCAGGTTTCCCCCTACCAATCACCCTCTTTTTTCAATTGGGGGATTAAATTTTTAGGTTTTTTTAAAGGGATATAAAAAAATGTTACGTGTAAATGTGTATAAAAAAAATTTATTGATTTGGGTTTTTTTTTTTAATGGGAGTAGGCCTAATCCAGATATTTTGTAAAAAAGCATGTAAAGTGTGTTGAGGTAATTAAACGTGAACAATAAGAGTTTCTTGTAGGAAAAAAGAATGAGGTAATGATTATTTGTGTCTACTCTATAAAAAGTGTTGTTTAATGGGTTCAATAAGTGTACATTGTAGAATTATGACACAAAAGTAATTTAATACTGCAAAACCAAAATGGAGTGTTAGTGTTACTTTTGTATTTCTGTATCCACATTTTGTCTTTGTGGGACGTTTGGTTGGAGAGATTTTTTTTTTTGGTGTGGGTGTCATGTTTCTGTCAGTTTATTCAGATGTTAGGTTAGTTAACTTTAAAGCTTAACTCTACCATTAACTAGGTCAAAAAATCATACAAACATCTGCCCAATGAGAGTAAATGCAAATACTTGAAACTTCTCTAGTATATGAAGTCACAAATGATATTGTTAGTACTTGGAATGTTGTTGCATGAAGTTGCAGTGACATTCGAGTAAATAATAAGGAACGTAAGATGATGGAGTTTAAAGTAGGAGGGAAAATGGAAGTTGATAATAGAGAAGGGTTGTCTACAAAGTGAAGGGTAGTGGTACCAAAATGAGGTGCATTGTGGGGTGTAAGTACCTGAAGAAGGTTTAGTGAAAAGAAAGACGTTTAGATTATTTATAAAAGGGTAATGGTACCCAAAATGGTGAGGTGCATTGTGGGATGCAAGTATCTGAATTAGGTTTAGTGAAAAGAGGGAAATGAATGAAATTTAGATTAAATTAAGTTAGGCCTTACCAAATTTAACTTAAAGGGGGGGGGGGGGGGTCTCATTAAAAATATTAATATTGGGGGTGATAAGATGGTATAATGTACTACCTTTTCTTCCATTGCACCTACATCCGCGAGAGCTTCCATATTTTACAATTTAATCCCAAAGTTACGAGTCTGAATTTCGCGTTTTAGCAATTCCCAGATTTGGTGATGACGCGTTATACGATAGTTGCCCCAACTATAACAATGCTGCGTTGTAGCGTCGCATAATGCGTCACGCTCAGATTTGGGAATTGTTAAAACCCGAAATTTAGCAACGTAACTTTGGAATTAAATTGTAAAAAATGTCACGGATGTAGGTGCAATGGAATAAAAGGTAGTACAATATACCATCTTTCACCCCCAATATAAATATTTTTAATGAGACCCCCCCTTTAAATTCTATGTTTTGGTATAGTATATATAAGTTGTATTGATGAACACTTTTTGAAACATGTAATTTATCATATTCACAATTTACACATTGCACAACGCATCCTGACTGCACTTCACAAACATATGGTGTATTATGAAAAGCAACAGTTTATACGCCCCAATATAAATTCATCCTTCGAATGAAATAGAGAGAAATCAATTCGTCGAAGTGTAAATTTATATAAAAAGACAAAGAAGGTCTTTGAGAGCGAATAAAAAAAGGCATGAGAAATGAGAAATTTAGCGAGCATATCTTAAATTCTTGTGTTCATAAGCCACATGATTCACACATGACGTGGTTTAATTAAGAGGATAAAGACTCGAATTTAACAAGATTTCTCTCTTTGTCGAAGGTTATTTTTGGTTGCCGACTAAAAACTAGTAGTGCTAGTATACATTTCTTCGCATGTGGTCACCAAAAATCAAGACATCTGGCAAACCGCCACCAACATTCAAATATTAAACAACAAGAAAAAATTAAGACAAACGTCTTCAATTTGAAGGGGTTAATAGACGATTGAGTTTGACGATTTGAAATTCTAATTGTCTCCATGACTTTTTATAAGGAAGGTTACTGGCACAAAATATTTTTTAATAAAAAAAAAAAAAAAAAAAAATTTAAATTTCTTTCGGACCGAGTGATTCACTCAACCTCAAAACGGCTGAAGGTAAAGAAATTTACGCTCGAAAAATGATGTTGGGAAACCGGCGAATTATTTTCAAATCTCTCGGCTACAATACGAACGACGCTTGGTTTGCTGTAATAAGTTCCCACGAAAGATGAGTTATAAATGTTCACTCATGCTTATGCCTCCATTTTTTTTCCCTCGTCCTCATCTTATACCCCGAGGCTCTGTCCACTAGAGAACAGGTGCATAAACTGGCCAGGTGTGGCTGCAGAATTCACACACATAAGAAATATTATATGTAAATTATTTGATTTTTTTTTAAAGGTGAATTTGAAAAAACTGAAAAAAACGTGAAAATTCTTGAAATTGCGTCACACACACGGTGGGGGTCATTCACACACAGTGACATAGCGGGGGAGGAAGCTCAATAGAGGTGCGGTCAAGGAACCTGTTATTTCTCCATTAATCCTATGCAATTGTTTTCACCTGCCTTTTGAAAAACAGCCAAAGGCTAACTCTTTTAATTGGCCTCTTCCATGTTTTTTTTTTTTTTTTTTATAATCTTCGCTTCTTTCGAAGTAAAAATTCGAGTTTAGCAAATAAACAATCTCAACTTTCCATGTCCTTGAAGAACCTGATAGTTTTTCCACCACACTCGCAGGTTTCAAGTTTTCAAATCCCCTTGTTTTCCTTTTGCAGTGGGTTTTTAAGGATGTAAAATAGGTTTGGAGATTATTAATGGGTTATCAGTGATCGTAATCGAAACCCACCAACGAGGAACTTGTTATTGCATAACGTCAATTTCCGTTATATATCACAGGATGTTATAGTTTTTAATTTTAGATTTCTCAAAAAGGGCAATAAAAAAGGTGTTAAAATTATTCAAAATATATTCAGGATGTTAGTATTTTATTTTTATTTTTATTTTTTTTAAAAAAAAAATGTGTAATTTCCTTCTTGATATTTTATTTATCCTGAAAGGAAACTTGGAAATGAGACCTCATTTCTACACAATGTTTTTATTCCAGTGAAGAACGTGAATAAGAATAATAGCAATTATTTTATCATTCACTTCTTTTTTTTCCCACTGATATTCCAATGTTGTCCATAGGAGTCCCCTGAGGGCGCTTCAGTTTCCTGTGTTCTTGAAGAAGCAAAAAAAAACTGACCAAGGGTCATACCACCTTAGAAACGTGCCCGTAGCCAATAGAGACTTCCGGTGACTCAATTGGCGACTACTAGTCGCCAATAGGGAGTAGTAGAAAAGGATTTGACGAGTTTTTCTTGTTGCTCGCTAGATGTCCTCAGTTCTATTTATTTTATTTTTTTTTTTTTCTACCGTGTTTGGGTTGAGATAAACAGGTTTATCCAGATGTTCAGACTCGGTGCACCTTGTTCCCAGGATTCTTGGGTGCTTAAAGGATTACATTGTATCTATAAATCTTACTTATCAAGTTTTATTGCATTGCTTACTTCGTGGAATCGACGCTAGATGGCGCTCAATTACCGCCGCGACGTGATTTAGGTTTAAATCGTGCGGTGATTTATAGGTTTCAACTGAAATTTATTTAGTTAAATAAGAATTGAACGAAATTACTTAACATTTCGACCACTAGAGGAAAAGTTTTGAGGACGTTAGGGAGAAAATGGGGGCATCGTGGGCCGTCCGTGAGATGAGAAAAAAGCCTGTACTTAGATACATTTCAAGGACGTATAGAATTTTGTTGCTTTTTGCCTGCCAAGGGGAGTAGAGAAGGGGGCCACGAGAGGGAGAGACACCTTTGAGGATTCTTCTTGAGGCTGGTTGGCGGATCCCACGACCTTGAGGTCAAGACGGGACGGAACCAGCTGCTCACACCGTGCGGAAGTAACGGGAAAAACTTGCGCCGCCATCTGGTAGGAAAGGAAACTAAAATTGTAAAAATGTCAACTACATAACTTGAATCAGGAATGGTTGACATAAAGGAAGTCTACTTGTTACGCCATCATTTTTTTGTGTGTTTATAAAATGTTTTCCATCTGTCGTATACGTTATCTAACTATACCAGGGAAAAAAAAATATGAGATTAGCACGTATCACGTGGTTGTAAAATTTTTCATTGATAAGGGGTTGGTAAATTTAGTTTTCAATGTTCTCAAGTGGACGTTTTCTATTGAATTTTAAATGAGTCACAATCTCGAGATGTAATTAGATTGGAATTTGTGTGGGATGATGGATTTTTAAAGATGGAAATGTGTCAATTACAGAATGTGTTTTGTGTGTTTAAGGACTTTTTGATAAGGTTGAATGTGTTTTGATAAGGTTAATTGATATTTTATTTGTTGCTAGTGACAACTATTTTGAATAGCTTTTGTGAAATCAATAACTTTTTTGTTTTATCTTTAATAAAAAATGTTCAAAGTCTAATTACTGAGTTGAATGAGCACTGCATTTTTATCTTGGATTCAGCTTACAACCCAGTGCCAATGACTTTCTCTTTTAACAAGTTGAAGTTATTCATCTTATTGACTGTATGTCTACTATGGCAGTACGAAATACATGTGGAAGCCGAAACAGCCATAACTTATAACCGTTTTACTACAGGTAAGAAACAATGTTTCGATGTTTTTCAATGCGATCGAGTTAATGGAAGTATCGAGCTTCCATTTTACATCACTAGATGGCGCCACCAACGCGGCGGGCCATTTCAAGTATTGTAGTTTCCATTTTCACCACATGATGTCGCTCCCTACAAATGTCGTTTCTTGTATTTACTCGCGAGTCAAAGTCAAGGACCCCTTGTGTTGGGGAATGTTAAAAACACCCCTCTTTCTTCCCACAGGGAGTAACAAATACCCCCTTATTATCCCAATGGGGGACGTTTAAACCCCATAGGGGAATGAGGGTTAAAATTTTAACTACGCCAAATCGGATAAATAAACATTTGCCCTTAGTATATGGGTTGTATTGGAATTTCAAATTCTTGAAAGGTTTTTATAATAAGTGTCTATTATAAAAAAAAGTTGGTTTTCATAAAAATTTCATCCACTAACGTGTTATTAACGGGTTGAAATGATGCTAGCCTGTCACTCATACTTTCACGTTTAGCACGTTTTTTCCGTTAATGTCAATAGGCGACGCTGCGGTCGGAAAGAAATTTGAGTTTTTTTGTCTACAGAGGGATAAGCTGAGGGCTGCAATTTTCTAGTGGACTTGGAATGTTGAGTGGATTGGAATTTTCACTTTATTTTCTTAGTTTCTTGTCACGATTTTTTGGATTCTTAAGTATATTAAAAAAAAAGTTCATGAACAGAAGATAAAAACGAAAATCCAAAGTGCTAGTGACTTAACCCTCAAAATTAAAAACTAAAAAAAAATTTTTTCCTTCTCACAAAAAAGTTGACTTTTCTCTCTAAAGAAAACTACACACTCAATGTCCCATTTACTCATAAACTGAACAAATAAAAATTTATTCCCGTCTAATTTTCCTTTAAATAAAGGTAAGAATGAACTCCTGCAACCACCTGCTGAGCTCTGATGAGAAATTATTGCCCTCACTCATTCCAGTTTTTACAATTTTGCACTTGAAACTATCAAATGACATCATCATTTTTTTCCACCCTAATCATATGACCTCACTTGTGACCAGTCCCCTTAAGAAAATTAGTCCACAAAATTAACGCGTACACGAATCAGATAGTAAAAGAAAAAGGGAGAGCTCAGAATTTTAATATTTATGACGAAGGGGGGGAAAGCACCTTAATTTTTAATAACAAGAAAAAAAATTCAGACACGCGGGATGGCCTTGAAGATAAAGCAGAAATTCTTGTTCTTCCCTTTTTTCAACTGAATTTTTTCCGTTTTCTTTTTTCTTTTTTTTTAAATATTTAACGGATTTGCTCCCTGCTACTGAAATTCACAATTTATAAACAAAAAAAGAAAAAACTTGTCATGAATCCTGCATACTAAACCCTTAAACAGACCCTAACGGTTTATTAAACACTATAAAACTGGGTTGTGCGCCGCCTGTTGTCAAAAATTGGTAATCACTCGATTACGAAATTTGACATTTTTAAAACTTGTCATGAATCCTGCATACTAAACCCTTAAACAGACCCTAACGGTTTATTAAACACTATAAAACTGGGTTGTGCGCCGCCTGTTGTCAAAAATTGGGAATCACTCGATTACGAAATTTCCTATTATTTGACATTTTTAAAAGTTAATTTCTATTAAATGACTTTTATATTGAATCTCAGTTACAAATACGAGCGGAAACTAAAAAGATAAAGAATTCTCTCTCATGAACAAACAACAGCGCACCTGCTACGCCGTGTGGCACCTTATAATAAATCAGTTGAGCTACTTCATTCGTTACCTCACGCAAAGTTAAGTCTGACTAGCTTCAAAGTTAAAAGAAAAAAAATCTGAAAAGCGCATTCCACAAGGGATAAGACGCTCACCTGTCACCTGCTTAGTCGACAGTAAACAATATTTTTTTTAAAATGAAGAGTTATGACAAAGGACGAGTCAAGCAGCGAAACGACAGTTACAAATCAAAAAAAAAAAAAAATCATTTTCTAAAAATTTACGTAATGAAGAATAATAGTAAATTAACCCTTATTACAATTCTTTCCACACTAATTGTTGAAATAGAATTTCTAATATAAGTTTGCAAGTCATGTGAGGGAGAAGGGGAATTATGGGAAGAGCGTGTGGTCGTCCTTAATTGAATGGGAACTCTATTATGTGGAGATTTGCTCTATTGAAAGACACTGGCGCCATTTGGGATTATGCATTGAGAAAGAGACTAAAGAGATGCGGGGGCGTTTTCTATGAAAAGAAACCTTTGGTGAGAGGAAGTGAAAAAGATTTTTCCCAAGGGTTACCCTCTCAATTTTGTCAAGGTAGTGTGCAATACTAATTAGCATAAGGGAGAAAAATTCCCCATTTCGATGGTATAGTCAATTCTCACCTTGGGTTTAATTACCCAGAGAGAAAGTGGATAAGCAGGGGTTGAAAGTACTTATTTTTCAATTTTATTATGGTTAAGGCTATTGACTAGAAATTAATTACACGCTACATCATTTAGTAGTAGGAGCCTTTGGCTATACATGTGAGACCCTCCTTAGATAAAAATCAGTTATACAGTAGCAGTGACACCTTTGTAATCAAGTTCCGGTCTCAACTTCCGTATTAAATCTGTTTATATTAAACTTTGAAAAAGAGGTGTGAAGATTTTTTAATTAAAAAGAAAAAAAATTTTTAATTAGAGAAGGGTAAAGAAGAAAAAAAAATGGAAACTGTGAATTTGCTAACACAAGCTTTACTAATGGGAATTTTGTACCAAAAAAAAAAAAATTCAATCCATCAAGTGTCAGAAAACCCACAATGCAACTCAGCATTTCTTTTATCTTTTGTTTGGTTGAATGATGGAATGACTCCATAGCTAAACTTCACATGACAGAAATTTCTATATGAGTCTTCTATTGTCCTCTTCCCCCTTCTGCTGTAGATAGTAATTAAAGTTTGGAAGTTTATTATAAAAATGCAATTGTTGGATTCCTTCAATTTTCTTTTTTCTCTCTCTCAAGATGATTTTTTCTTTCCTTTAAGAAAAGGTTTTTTTAGTATGTGTGTTAAATTGAAAGAGGGGAAGGGGCACAAAGTGGATTCGTCATGGGTTCAATGAAATTACTTTTCTTGTGACTATAAACACACTGGAATTTACAGCAACAGGTTTCTGTTTATTAAAAGAAGAGAGAGAAAATTCTAAATTCTAAATAAAAAATGTCAAGTTGTGGAGCCGCCAGAGTGATCCATTTGACTACTTTTGTGCAGTTGCCACGTGCTCATTGTGTTGCATCCCCTAGTCACATAAAGAATTTAAGGGGGAGTTATAAGGAATGCCATACATCCCCTTCCCCTCTTCATATAGGAACTTGAAAGTTCAAATCCCGTGGGATAATCCCATAGAATAAAGTTACAAAAGTGACAAAGAAGTCAGCACGAGCCTCGAGAGACGTTTAGGCCTATTGCAAGAAGTGACAAAAGCTGTATTTGAAAAGCAGAGAACATACTTTGAATTACTAATGAGAGTTTCAACGGATTCATCAATAAAACCCAACTGGTTAAGCCCGATTTCTATACACACAAAGTCTTGACACAAATAGGGAGAAAAAATTTTACAGCAAGATGGCGCCAAATGGAATTATAATTTCCTCAGATAAGCGCGTGTAAAAGAAAAAAAAACCAGTCAGGCCAATCTGTAAAGTTGTGGCTTTCAGATGGTTATTTCGTGTTTCCTCAGATAAACCCTGTAATTAGATGTGAATGTTGAGGATTTATAGTTTTTCGTGATGTTTAAAGCCAACCATTAAAACTTGTTGAACCGAGCAAGAACTGAAGACACATCAAAGATGACAGAGAATCAGAATAAACAAAACATTTTGGATGATTCGCACTTGATGTATAATGAAGCACTGAAAATTCTAAGAAACTTCAAAGATGACAGAATTAGAATAAACAAAGCATCTTGAATGAGTCTCACTTGATACATAATAGAGTACCGAAGAACCTAAAGTACATCAAAGATGACAGAATCTGAATAAACAAAGCATTTTGGATGATTCTCATTTGATACTTAATAGAGTACCGAAGAACCTAAGATACATCAAAGATAACAAAATCAGAATAAACAAAGCATTTTGGATGATTCTCACTTGATACATAATAGAGTACCGAAGAACCTAAAGTACATCAATGATGAGAGAGAATCAGAATACACAAAGCATTTCGGATGATTTGCACTTGATGCATAATAGAGTCCCGAAGAACCTAAAGTACATCAAAGATAACAGAATCAGAATAAATAAAGTATTTTGGATGATTCTCACTTGATACATAATAGAGTACCGAAGAACCTAAAGTACATCAATGATGAAAGAGAATCAGAATACACAAAGCATTTTGGATGATTTGCACTCGATGTATAATAGAGTACCGAAGAACCTAAAGTACATCAAAGATAAAAAAATCAGAATAAACAAAGCATTTTGGATGATTCTCACTTGATACATAATAGAGTACCGAAGAATCTAAAGTACATCAATGATGACAGAATCAGAATAAACAAAGCATTTTGGATGATTTGCACTTGATGCATAATAGAGTCCCGAAGAACCTAAAGTACATCAAAGATAACAGAAACAGAATAAATAAAGCATTTTGAATGATTCTCACCTGATACATAATAGAATACCGAAGAACCTAAAATACATCAAAGATGACAGAAGCAGAATAAATAAAGTATTTTGGATGATTCTCACTTGATACATAATAGAGTACCGAAGAACCTAAAGTACATCAAAGATGACAGAAGCAGAATAAACAAAGCATTTTGGATGATTCGCACTTTAATACATAGTAGAGTACCGAAGAACCTAAGGTACATCAAGGATGTGATCGGAATAAACAAAGCATTTCTGAAAGTAAATACTTTATACGAACTAAGTCGAATTTTATCTCTTCGCTTTAAATCAAAACCCATTTATCACTCTTTTTTCAATTAAAATAAGACAATATGCAAAATGAATAATGGAAAATTACAATTAAGGACTATATTCTTATGTTAATACAAGAAACCCACAAACAACTTTTTCTTTTGTGTGTTTGGAAATTAATTTTTATTGACACCAACCCCACTACTGGGTTTTTTATTAAATTAGCTAACCCTCATGAATGCCCCTTCTCCCCAGGCGCCATGATTATTTCTTCCCTCCAGTTTTTATTGTATTTTTAATTGTTATTATGGGTATAAAAAAAAAAAGAGTTTAGCTCAGTACTAGCAGAACAAATCATTATATCCGTTCATGAACCTTTTAGTAGACAGATGAGATTGATTTCTTTAATTATAACAAGCTGTAAAACTGAAATATCACTTTTGCAATATAAGAAATCTATGAAAAGATTATAGTTACATTCAATAAAAGTTTTTCTTACTGTTCATAAATGTGATTTTATTACCATTTTTTTGGGTCAGCTAATTTCACCAAGATTAAAAAATCCGAAATTTATTGTATTAAATCCCACAATAATTCCTGAATTTAAAATCCAGGCGCCATTTTTTTTTTACTGGCGTCGTGTTGGTTCCATTCGCTGCTATCATTTCTTGCAAAACCTTGTTGGAACATCGATCCACACCTGAGATAAAACTGCACAACTTTACAGAGTTGAGATAAGTTGGAAGAGATAAATCCAAGGGTTTGGGACGTAGATTTTTCAACCCCTGGAGCATGCAAACATCCCCAGAATTCTTTGCTGATATTTGTAGATTGCGACCTTTATTCTGTGATACACTCACTTTTATCATTTTTTTTTTTTTTGTAAACAAGTAAAAATAAATATCAGGAATAGACATTTTAAACTCTATATGTGTAAGTGTTTGTTTATAAATAACTTAATTGATCATTTTTTTACTATTTACATTTCCAAGAGGTTTTCAAGTTTGTTGAAGTTATATATAGGAAAGTTAAGAATTTTGGTGATTGATGTGGGTAAATATTGTTGTGTATTTGAAACAATACTTTGGACTGTCAGATTTAAGTGGTTTACTTGGCTCAAAGGTTGACCTGGATCTCAAATATTGAAAATGGAATCCAAAAATAGGATCAAGTTGAACGTGGAATTTATACAATATTGACTTATTGTTTTTTCAATGGCAATATTTCCATCTCTAAGGATGGTAGTGATTTAATTAATCTTCCACTCTTGGAAGATTAACTTTTTTTGGCGGGGGGTTACTTTTCTCATTTCCTCAAACTTAATACCGGATATAATTAATAAAAAGATTATATTTTTATTAAAAAAAAAAAAAAAAAGGGAGGAAGAAGAAGAAATGAAAAGAAAATGGCTGTTTACTCAGAGTGTAAATTGAGAATTTTTAGTTTCTAAGAAGGTTGTAAGGCGGGAAATTCCTTGGCAAAGTTTGTCTCGTGGGACTATCGACTCACGGAACCAGTTCTGACACTCACAATCCATAGGTAGCATTTATACAGATTGCAGGGCCTCGTGTGGATTGAAAGAGGCCCGGGAACTGGTATTGATTTGAACAAAAGTACGAGCCTTAGGCATTGAGTATTTTTTACGTCCAATCCCATGAGGCATCGCGCGCCAAACTCACCTCAAGAAAAGTTTATACCTGGTCAAGGTGGTTTTAGATGGTGAGGCAAATTGTTGCGTGAAAACACTTGTGTGCACTGTTGGATTTTCTTCTTGCATTGGCACGTCAACTGTGGTCATAGTGAGTGGTCTAGTAATTGATAAGAATCTTTGCAAGGAATGTTGATGATTTCTTGAAAGTGGGACAAGTTAATGGAGTATTCAGTCTGTGTTCAGGTATGTGAGTTTCTCTCTCTCTCTACAAACACACCTGTGTTTACTTTTAAATCTGCACTTTACTTTTTTTTATTTATTTATTTATTTATTAGCAAATTTCATTTTACCAAATCTTGCACTGTTGTCAGGGTCTTGATAAGACAAATGAAAATCTTGGTGATAATAATTTGATAGTTTTTGCTTGTTTTCGTACTGCGCATTAGCAAGTGTTATATTATGGCGGGAAAATTGTGAGTTTAGTTAGTCATTTTAATAGTGATGATTAACTTATAAGTTTTGAAGATTTTTTAAAGAAATCTTAGTCATTGTCATGTGATTAGTGATTTCAGAAAATGTTTTAATCTGAAAGATTCTTTATCCAATCTACATGTTGGGCACAAACTTAGTCTCGTTAAGATTACCCCTTTGCTCACCTCATTTGGCACATCTCCCCCTATAGGGGGAACATCGAAAACTGAACCATTAGTAGAGATTCCAGGGGACTATGGTCACCTGGATGACCTTCTCAAGGTGGGGGGTGTGGAGGAGGGAGGGGGGAATGTTTGAGCGGATCGGTCGATTTTTAGAGAGGGAATTAAAAGCGAAGAGAAAAACCCGAAGTGAAACAACTTTTTTATTAAAATACATGGAAAATTCAAATGTTCAAATTTTAAAAAGGCTCAGATTTGAATGTAACTTGATTTTTTTTTTTTTTTTTAAAAAGAAACGTCTGGTTACACGATCCCACTGATAACTTAAAACGTGATATCACTTTCGCATTAAATCGTGATATCACCCCCACACCTTTTTTTTAAAAAAGAATTTACGTGATTTTAAACCGTTGAACGTGTAAAAAAAAAAATGTAGTAAAAATTCCTACTGGACAATTTCAAAAAGTCGTAAAAGTCTAACATGTTTATTCGAAAATCAATTTGGAAATCTCCCACGACTTGAAGTGAGTAGGGGTTAAAATTTGAACAAAAATCCAAATCCCACACCTTTTTTTTTTTACACCCCAAATCATGATGGGAAAAACAGACAAGATAAAATGAGAAAAAGGTGGGAGCCAGTCTAACAGGGGCCGTCATTCCCTTTGTTCTGCCCCTCCTGGTTATATTAGGACCTCAATTGAATGGGCTATAAACACGAGTTGGCAAACAAAAGCTACTCCAAGGGCCCAATGTTTGTTGTGTTATTTCGCAGCAGGTAGGAACGAACTTAACTCAACAATAAATAGATCAATAGACAATTGTCTCTTTTCACTGGTGATCTAAGGGAATTAGGAAAATGTCAAGAATTTCTGGCGTTGTAAAACGCTGGTTAAATACTTTTCTTTTTTTTTTATGGGTTATAATACTTAGAAAAGTCGTAATCTTTTAGTATTACGATTTTTCTTATTGAAGATTAATTATACATTCGTCTCATTTTTTTTTTCCTATTTTGTAAGTTTTAAGAACCTGTTGTAATCTTATTAAATCAATGTTACATTTATAAAAAAAAAAAACTTCAAAATTCATTTAACCTGTGCTGAAGTGTTAATCATATCTCAGTTAATAATCTTTAAGAAGTGAAGGGATCAATTTAAAAAAATTTTTTTCTTTCTAACTTTGAATATTTTTAAAAGTTTAATCTTTTTAAAGAGGATTTATTTCCAACTATGTACATTGTACAACATTAACACTTTTACAAATTTCACTTGTCTCATTTAAAAAATCAAGTTGAAAACATAAATCTTTTACCAACTCTTAGTAGAAAATAATCTGCGCAAAACTTGATTCGCACACTTTGGAATGTTGGCCTTTTTTCTTTTTTTCTTTTTTAAGAAACCCAACGTTTCCAGAAAAGAAAAAAAAAAAAAATGCAAAATTTACAATCATCAATTTATAAAAAGGCAACTTCAACATTCTTTTATTTACCAATCACTCAACAAGAAAGATGTTGTAGAAAAATTCATTCACCTTGTACATATTTGTGACGTCATTAAATTTTGAAAACCTGCATTTGGGCAGAAGGAGAGTGAGTCCCAACTCTTATATAGAATCTTGTTTATACCCTGAAGACAGACCCTAATCTGTTATTAGTGAAGGGCATTAGCCTGGTCCTTACTTCCATTTGACTTGAAGAAAATTTCGAATGCCATCTGCCATTAAAGGCAATAAAAATCCTTTCTTTTATAACCCATCTGGCAACAAGATTCTTTGTCAATATAAGGATAAAACCATTTTTTTAAAGAAAAAAATTCCACTACGTATTTCAAAAAATAAAACAAGTTACCGCGCGTAGGTGTTTGGGTTATGTTTATGTGACCCTATGGTCGTCGTAGGCCTAATGCCAACGGTTAGAAAAATGTATGCTATTAAATACTCTAACCTTGTTGATATGTATTACATTCCAACAAATCGTTGGTTCATGTTTCACTGAAGGTGAAACAGGTGGTTTTAATGTTTTAGTGTTTATATTTGACGTATTGAATTCGTTGGGGAGCATAAAATGAAACGATTGAAATCTAAAATGGCCCAGAAATTACAATTCCTAACTCGCACCTGTGTAGCTCAAAACGTTAAACAGTCGGGGTGTGTCTGATGTGTGGGCGGTTTGTGCAGGTGTATCAGCCATTGTGACCCGTTTTTATTCATCCTTGGTGTGACCAAGCAAGGACACACCAGGAAATGAATTTTACTAGTCAACATGAACCAGAACGAGGTTTGTTTATCCGCCATGTTTCTCTGTTTAAGGGATGATATGTTGGGAATTTGCATGATTTTAAGGATGTAACGATTCGTGTTATTGTGCCAATTAAGTGCGAAAAACTAACATCTACCCACGTTCTATTTAAACTGCTAAGTCAGCACTTGTTTCCACGAAATGCGAGGGTGTTGCGTCAAGTTAAATCACAAGATATAAGAAATGAACAGTTTTTCTTTATTTTTGATATCTAAAATAAAATGTTCAGTCAAGACAAGATAACAGTGCAATTTTTCCAATGAAAGTTTGCGGTTTTTAACGCTTCTTAAAACCGTACAATTTAAACAGGTTTCACAATAACTCAAACGGTCGTGAACGGAGAACAAGATGGCCGCTACAAACGTTCACGAGTGGCCAGTTTATTCAGCAATGAGTGCGGCCATCTTGTGTGGGATCTAAAGAGATTTTTCAACCGAGATGCGGCAACTAAGGACGCATCTCCGGTCAAGATAACCGAAAATCATCAGTTTCAACGATCATCGTGTGTAAATACTGTAAATAAAGCGTTCGATAGTGTTGTACGTGCGGTCATGACCGTATGGAACTTTGAACGGGACTTGAACAGCCACTCCAGGTGGCTCATCATTATTGGATGTTGTGCGCTACTCTACGTCACACTCTGGATGCCCGGATGTTATGGCGCTAAACGTACCGACAATGAATTTGTCCGAGGAAGGAGTTAGTATTTATTTCCTATGTTTTTCCCTGTTGATATTTTCATAGTGAGTAATGAGGAAAAACATTCCTAACACCAATTAGAATATTAGTTATGCTTTAGGGAAAGAATTCAGAGCAAGGCCATTGATATACTGTGATTTTCTATGCCTTTTAAACACATATAATAGAGAGTAGCGATCCATACTAGTCGCTTATGTTATACGTGACATAAGTGACTTTTATAAGCTGGTCTGCGCTAACTCATTTTGCATGTTTCGGAAGGATCGTACTTAAGTTATTTCTCTTTCTTAAGTTGTTTAGTAAGTTTTAAGGCTTAATTGCACCTGTTTTAGTTTATTTTTCTTTCGTGAATTGAATTTTTTTTGATGTTATCTTTTACAGTTCGGGTGAAGGTATAAATGTATAACCTATACACCTTTCTGTAAGGTCATAATACCATGCAAGAAGGCCTGTGATTTATACTTCTTCATATTTTTCTCCTCATTTTTACCTTGAGGGCTGTTATTAAACTGGTTATGAGCAAGCAATGAGCAATGCAGTCAAACCATCGTTGTGCTTGGCTAGAGAGAAATTAAGGCCTAATGATAGGCAAAAGGAATGTTGAATTACTTTTCCTTCCATCCTCAATTCTACCTCCTAACACAAAAAAGGAGTGTTTTTAATGAGTAAATTTACTCTTATATAAAATCATATTCATATTTTAGGCCTACACTCGCTTACATATAATTAGGTCTATTATGTTTAGGTTGAAAATTCTTAATAACAATTTTTTTCTTCCTTATCTAACTCGATTTCATTCTAAGACGTCGTGTAATTTACTTTTTTTTTGTCAACCTTCAACAATTTTTTTTCCATCTTGGTAATATTCTTAATAACAATGATCAAAGTAATTTCGGCTCCATCTTCCCGAGACCCCTCATTTTTGAACTCGTCGTGTTCAGGTAAAAATTATATACCTGTCCCTTCCTTGACCCTCAGTTAGAGGAGGGGAAAGAAAGAGCTTTACCTATTCTTTTTCCCACCTTCCCAGGCCCCTAAAAGGACAGGTGAGGGCCTACTATTCATTTGTTGAAAACAGGTGAACATGCAGTCCTGCAAAAATAAATACTGATTTAAAAACCGCAGAAGTAGCGCGTTTCGTAGAAGAGTTTTGTAATGTCACCTTGGCGGTTTTGGTTTTTACTCTTTTTTTATTTTCTCAGAATCTAAATAGTTGGATTTGAATTTGATTAATCAGTTATTCAAAGGGTTTGGTCAGCCAAGTTACGCAATTAAACTATTTTGTTCGAATAGTGTATTTTTTTTTTTTTTTAAATGTGGGAATTTTTTCCTAATTAGGTTAAGGGGAAAATATGAATTATAAAAATGTCTCTACCTAAGGCTAGATTTTACTTTAAGGTGACTCTTTGGACTTTTTTGAAAGTAAAATTTAGACCTACAAGGAGTTTGCGAAATGATGTGATAAATGCCTGTGTTCACATTAGTTTTGCGTAAAAGTGATGAATATAGTTCTACTATCTTACTTGTGCCACATACATGAACTTTGGCGTAGTTCACACTTGTGTTCACATTTGAAGTAACGCTCTTTTTCAATTCAGTTAAGAATGGTGACACCCTGCTTAATCAAAATCAATTGCCTACGTCATTTCTGCTGTACTTCAATGTGAACGTAAATGTGAACCCGACTTCACACGGCTGCAAAAGTATTTGAGTAATAAGTTTTATGCGTTGTGCTTTTATTGAACAGTTAACTAATGGAGTGTACTCACTGGTGTTCCTTAAAGAGTTTTCGCAGACAAGAAATAATTAAAGCTAGGTGTTCACACCTGTTCACATTTAAGATGAACGTAGAAATGACGCATACGGTACTTTTTTTAAGTACGTAAAGTTTCAACCTTACTTCTACGTTCGGACGTTAAGAAACATTGTTGTTCACATTGGAAGTAACGCATTTATTAAACTCACTCAATAAAATGATGGCGCAACAATAAGTAGCAGTAGCGCAATCACTCAGCGCCAGTTACACATTACTAAACGTCATTTGACCACTACTTCATTGTGAACATAAGTGTGAACCTAGCCTTACATTGCAGCAAAGTTTGAGTAAAACTCACATAATTTTCTTATTAACTTTCTAGTCTGTATTGGTACCAATGGCCGTATGTCAGTACCATCTAACCGTGAACACCATTACCGCAACTTACGAGACCGGTACACCAATTGTACGTATGTTGATGGTAACTTGGAACTCACATGGTTACAGGTAAGAAACTTAATATAACAAACTCAAAACGATAAGATTTATATACAACATCTTTAATTCCAGGATGAGAATTTAGATTTAACATTCTTAAAAGATATCCGTGAAGTGACAGGATACGTTTTAATATCACACGTGGACGTCAAACGAATCGTTTTACCCAGTCTTCAAATAATCCGTGGACGGACCTTATTTAAATTAAGTGTACACGACGAAGAATTCGCACTTATGGTCACACTAAGTAAAATGCACAACTTGGAAATGCCCGCACTTAGAGGTAAGTTTAAAAGGACACACAACGAGACAAGTTTTCTTTACACTTTTTATTGAACAGACATCCTAACTGGAAATGTCGGTTTATTCAATAATTTCAACTTGTGTCACATGAAAACGATTCGCTGGGACGAGATTTTGACCGGTCCTCAAGCGAAACACGTATACGTCTACAACTTTACAGAACCGGAAAGGGAATGTAAGTGGTTAAGAATTTTTTATACTTGTCAATGAGAACTGGTTTTTCTTATAAAAGGTTTTAAAAATTTATCTCTTCAGGTCCGCCGTGTCATCCTACATGTCGGGAAGGTTGTTGGGGAGAAGGTCCTGAGAATTGTCAAAAGTTTAGTAAAATTAACTGCTCTCCACAATGTCATCAAGGGAGATGTTTTGGTATGAAACCGAGAGAGTGTTGTCATCTGTTTTGTGCTGGTGGTTGTGTTGGACCTAAACAAAGCGATTGTCTTGTAAGTTGACTTTTCACTTTTTACTTGTTTTTGTGTATTTAATTTTTTGTTTTTATTTAAAAAGGCTTGTCGAAATTTTTTCGACAACGGTGTCTGTAAACAAGAATGTCCGCAAATGGTTAAATATAATCCCATAACGTATTCGTGGGAGGCTAATCCTGAAGGGAAATATGCGTACGGTGCTACTTGTGTGAAGAATTGTCCAGGTAATTAGAATTTAGGGTTAAAAACTTTTTGTTCTATTTTAATTGTGGGCTTTCTTGAACACGCATTCTTAATGGAAATTGGAGCATGGTAAATGAACAAAATAATGTAGTGAATATTTTTAAATGCACTTTGTGAAATTGTTTTGTAATTGATGAAAATGTTTGGTTGATTTTTCTGCTCTGATTTACAGAACATCTGTTGAAAGACAACGGCGCTTGTGTACGAGCGTGCCCGCCTAATAAGAAACCAGTGAATGGAGAGTGTAAAACGTGTGATGGCCCTTGCCCAAAATGTGAGAAAATTAATTCCAAGTTGGTGTGGAATTTTAAAATTAAAAATATTTTGTGAATTGCAGCGTGCAAAGCGCAAGATCAGGCGGTGCATTCTGGGAATATTGACTCTTATAAAGATTGCACAATAATTGAAGGGTCTCTTATGATCTTGGAGTCATCCTTTCAGGGATTTCAACATATTTATGCAAAGTAAATACTCGTGTTTTTTTAAAAATTGGGTTTTAAATGATGATTTTTTTTTTATTAGTTTCACATTTGGTCCGCGATTCAACAAAATGCATCCTGATAAATTAGAGGTTTTTAGTACAGTCAAAGAAGTGACTGGCTATATCAATATTCAAGCGTCACATCCAGATTTCCGTAATTTATCTTACTTTAGAAATTTGAAGATAATTGGAGGACGAGAGTTAACCGAGTGAGAAAACCTACTAGTGAATTTTGTTGTTAGTTTTTAACATTTTTTTTTTTTTTGGGTACAGATATTTCTCAGCATTGTACATCGTTAAAACTACATTACAATCGCTTGAGTTACGTTCCTTGGAAAGTATTCGGTCAGGTTCGGTTGCAATATTGGAAAACAAAGATCTGTGTTTCGCTGAAGGAATAAATTGGAGGAAGCTGATGAAGAGTGAGCAAGGAATTTTACTAAAGAACAATAAACCAATGGATGAATGCTGTAAGAATTGCAATTTTCAATACCCGAAACAACTTTCTAATTTAAAATTTTTAGTTGAGTTGAACAGAACTTGTCATCCACAATGCTCCAAAGAAGGTTGTTGGGGACTTGGACCTAGTGAATGTTTATCATGCGCAAATTACAAACTGGGTAATGAGTGTATTGAAAGTTGTGACGTTTCACTCGGTTTGTACGATGCTGGAAACAACGTTTGTGGTCATTGCCACGAAGAGTGCGAGCAGACCTGCACAGGACCTGTAAGTTGTATCAAATGTATTTGCGATTGACCGAAATTTAATTTCCTCATTTTTTTTGAACAGAGTCCAGCAAATTGCACCGAGTGTAAACACGTTATAGACGGGCCAAATTGTCTTAGAGAATGTCCGGCACTCAAGTATAACCACAGTGGAAGATGTTTAGCCTGCAATGAAACCTGTGCAGAGGGTTGTACAGGACCAGGAAATCATTTGGGAGAAGGCGGATGCAATTCTTGCGATCGCGCTATTGTCAAAGCACTTGGAAAAAATATGATTGTGGTGAGTTTTTAGAGATTAAAGCTATTAAAAAACATAATTTTTCTAACATTGAAATTTAAATGCTATATAGAAATGCTTGGGCAAAAATCCAGCCTGTCCAGATGGTTTTTATAGTGACATAGTATCGGCTCAGGAGACTGGAATTTTGGAATCTTTACGACAGAAATCGGTAAATAAAAATAAAATGAAAAATGTAACAGATTTTAAACTGAGAAAATTTTTACACAGGTTTGCCGACAATGTCATTCAAGGTGTAATAAATGTATTGGTTTCGGGTTCCATTTATCTGTATGCAAAGAGTGTGCTCATTTTGTTCATAACGAACATTGCGAAGAGAGCTGTCCATTTGAAACGTATCCCGATACTGTATCTCACCTATGTAAACCTTGCTCACCAGAGTGCAGAGGTTGTACTGGTCCTGGTACAACTGAATGCGATTCGTGTAAAAATTACAAGATTTTTATTGGATATGATGAAAATAACAGCAGCCTTGTAAGGTTTATTTTGATTTTTATAGGTGTTATATGTAATGATTTGTGTTTTTTATTTAATTATTTAGTTTCATTGCACTACTACTTGTCCTCCCGAACTGCCGTTCAAATATTACCCGTCGGAAGATGATGTACCGCACTGTACAAACAAAACGAATAGGGTTACTGAAGTAGAGAATGCTATAATAGGAAACGAAAAGTAGGGTTTAAATGCTCTGTTTTTGGAGGAATCTAAACTTTTTTTTTTTTTTTTTTAAGGAATGATGATCAGTTTTTAATTATTTTGTTGAGCGTTATTGGTTGCCTCGTAGTGCTGGCTGGATTTCTTGCACTCGTCGCCTACCACTGCCGTCAAAGGGCTAAATCTAAAGAAAACACCGTTAAGATGACAATGGTAAAAGTTCTTTAAAGGATTATTTCGAGACTTTAATTGATTAAAATGTTGCAGAGGATGACGGGATATGAATCGGATGAGCCTCTTAAACCAACCAACGTAAAACCAAATTTAGCTAAATTGAGAATAGTGAAAGAAGCCGAACTTCGAAGAGGTGGAATTTTGGGATACGGAGCATTTGGAACTGTATACAAGGTTAGCGGTTATATAAAAACATGCAAAATGGCATTGTATAGTAACAAGTTTTAATATTAATTTCAGGGTGTGTGGGTTCCTGAAGGTGAAAATGTGAAAATTCCTGTTGCGATCAAAGTGTTGAGAGAGGGAACGGGTACCAATGCGAATAAAGAGATTTTAGAGGTCAGTTAATTTGTTTGATACTGATACTTGAAAGTGTGAAAATTAAATATTGAATTTAAAATGTTAATAGGAGGCGTATATTATGGCGAGTGTTGAGCACCCGCATTTACTTCAACTATTAGCCGTTTGTATGACGTCACAAATGATGTTAGTAACTCAGTTAATGCCATTGGGTTGCTTATTGGACTACGTGAGAAATAATAGGGATAAAATTGGATCCAAACCACTTCTCAATTGGTGCACACAAATCGCTAAAGGAATGACTTACCTGGAGGAGCGACGTTTAGTTCATCGTGATTTGGCTGCCAGAAATGTTTTAGGTTTGTAATAAAGTCTGTTAAGCTAGGTTTTCCATATGTGTTTCCATATGAAATGGAGCAGAGAAGTAAACGTAGAGATAGTGAAGTGGAGTCAGTCCTTATTTATATCCATTTGGGTGTTAGAAAGAGCTGGAAAACGATGCCCAAATTTGGCCTAAAAATTAGATTATTGGATTATTTTATTTCAACTTCTGACTACAACAATCGAGGAATTGTAATTTGTCGATATAAACTGACTCAATACAAGCCAGTTGCTCCAAACCGATCACCGAATGTAACTACGATAGATCGAGATCGCTTGTCGGCGCCATCTTGATTTTGAGAAAAGCTGACATGATGTTGAACAATCAATTCTGATTGGCTGGCGCTTCTCCATAGCTGCTTCAACTTCCAAGACAAGTCCTTGCGTCACTTCATACGGAAACACATGAAAACTTAGCATTAAAAGTGAAAGTTTAAGTAAAATGAAATCTCCCGTTTAGTTCAAACACCCAAGTGTGTTAAAATCACTGATTTCGGTTTGGCCAAATTACTGGACATCAACGAAGATGAATACAAAGCCGCTGGCGGTAAAATGCCGATCAAATGGCTGGCATTAGAGTGCATCCAGCACCGAATTTTCACGCACAAAAGCGACGTATGGGCATTCGGAGTGACAGTATGGGAATTACTCACCTATGGAGGCCGTCCTTACGAAAACGTTCCTGCTAGAGATGTTCCTGATTTATTAGAAAAGGGAGAGAGACTTCCTCAACCATCTGTTTGTACAATTGACGTTTATATGATAATGATAAAATGTAAGTAATTTTTTTTATATAAACGTTTTCAGTCTTGTTAATTTTCTTATTTTCTCCCAGGTTGGATGCTCGAGGCAGAGTCCCGACCAAATTTCAAAGAATTAGCGGACGAATTTGCTAAAATGGCGCGTGATCCAGGCCGATATTTGGTCATCCCTGGAGACAAATTAATGCGATTGCCCAGTTATACTCCTCAGGACGAAAAAGAATTAATCAGAAATTTAAGTGTTGCAACTGAAGGTCCTGAAGTTATAATGGACGCTGAGGAATATCTCCAACCTAAAATCCGCGCGCCGAATTCAGGGTCTGGAAGTCTCACACCGCCTTTACCTTCACCTATCAAAGTAAGTAGAAATTTTTCTGTTTTAACACAATTTGACATTAATTTTTTTAAATTTTGTTTTTTATTAGCCGATGGTGATGGATAATCAATGGCTAATAGATGGCGTGCCAGATGGTCGCCCACCATCTAACAGATCGCCGCAGATGAGGCCGAGACCTGATCGTAAATACGCTCATCTTGAAGCAGCGGCAGCGAATTCCCCAAATTTACGGGGACGAGCTGATTCGAATAATTCGCGGTATAGCAGTGATCCGCTCAAACTACTTAATCGCGGTAAGTTTTTACTTATTCACTTTGCGCATTGCGTAACAAACGCAAAACGAAACGGTCATCCGAAACGGAAACAGATTCACGACATACAATGTGATCCATCTTTTCTATGTAACCCTAACTAAAATGTGATTCAGCAGCCTCCGCATAGAGCCAATGCAAATATGGCGAAATAGTTAGAATTTTATACATGTTAGAATTAGTTGAGATTTTTAATATAATTCGAAGGTTGGTTATGGTTAGATCTTTGAATTTCCGTACGCATTTTGAGGTTTCATTCACTATAATCTTGTATCCGACCGATCACTGAAAGTTAGAACATCGCTTGCCTCCATTTTGTTTGTTTAAAATGCTCAACGCAAGATTTTTGAATGCGTAGGGGAATTGCGCAAAATGCCTATTTACTTTACTCTATACTGAAAAATAAATTTGAATTGACTATGTAGATATGGAACTGGATGACGATCCATTATCCAACGGGCTTCCGGTGTTTTCTTTTAATAAAGACGACGTAAAAATCCGTCTTCCAAACGTTGACGAAGACGACTATTTAATGCCATCAGTTGCCACCAATCCAAACGCAACGACGTACATGGATTTAATAGGCGACAGTAAACTTTCCGGTGGTAATAAAATCTTTTATTAACAAGCAATGAAACCGGAGATTTATTAGAATTCATCGCTCGTTTCAGATTCAATTAATGGAAACCATTTGGAATACGATCCACGTTTCAAACCTGCAACGCGTAATGCAATCGCAATGGACAACCCCGAATATCATATAATGAGTAACGGGGTGGCGGATCCGACAGTCAACGGACGGCCGCGGAGAAAAAACACGTCGAGTGAAGATGATTCTGATCACGAGTACTATAATGATTACGAAAGACTTCAGAAAGAACTGCAACCACTCAACCATAAAAGAAATGAAACGACGGTGTGAAGAAAATAGTGCAAGCGGACACTTTTTTTAAATTATTTAATTTTGACCAAGTTGGATTTGTGACATTTCTTTTTGCGGATGAATGAAGGTTACTGACATTCATCATAAAAAAAGTGGAAACTGTTTCCTCAAGTAGTGCCATAAGAATTTTTTATAAGGGAAGTAAACAGGCACATTGGTAAATTTTATGTATGGAAATCTGTGATAAGTTTTACTGCTCTTCATTGCACTCGCTGTAAAAGATTTCTACATGTCTGTTTTAATGAAGTAACATTCCAAATTTTTTTTTCTTTTTTTACTGAAAAAATTTTAATTTGGAGTTGGTTGGATGAGTCTTTTTTAAAAAAGAGGCGAATTTTTTTTTTGTTTCCTACTTAGCAAAGTTTACTATTCCTTTTTAGAGAGGAACTTCCAATAGGAAGTTGTTGATGTGGATTAAATAATGAATAAGGTACAAAAAATGGAGACATTCCGTTATGTTGGATCATAGTCGTTTTATAAATTCTGAATTATTTGAGGTTAGTTTGGAAAACAATAAATCATGTTACTGTAAAGTATGAAATATAATATTATATTAATTATTATTATTAAATTTTTTTTTTTTTTTACGTATTTGCCAAATTACAGAAAAATTCTTTTCATGTAAGTAAATTTGATTTCGGTTGTATTTTACTTTTTTTGTACATTTTACATACCCATTTTTTTTCTCTGCTTGGAAAAATCCTGTGTTTTAGTCAGGGTTTTCAAGGTGTTTACACTCGAAAAAAATTTTTTTACGTATTAATAAATTTGTAAATTTTAAAAAAAAAAAACAAACCCTTAGTTTGAATTTATTATACAAGCCTACAGTCACGTGTGTGTCGTAAATTAATACACGAAAGAATAGATGTAACATTTTTTTCTGCACGGATGGAGACGAAGAACCTGTTTAGAGGTCAGCTACATTTTACCTTGAGGCTCCAATTGACGAGGGTTTAATCATGAAGAAAAAAAAAAATTGAAAATTATTGCTCCAGGTTAAAATATGATGATAGGTTCGAACTGAGGTTCGACAGAGGCAAAGAGAAACAGAAATTGTTTTGAGCGTCTAGAATGAGCAGCAATACCAGTACGAATACTTGTAAAGTAAGTAATTTCATCTTTTAATATTTTATTCATCATTTTTATTTATCATTTTTTATTACTCTTATATCTCTGATAATTTTTTTGCATACTTAGATTGATTAAATTTATTGGTATCAATTTAAATAATTTACTACTGCGGTCGTTAGAATAAATTATTTTTAATTCTCTGATAGTAAAACTTGGTTAATAAAACTTAATATATAACAATTTTTGTTGATGTTTGTGTCATATCGGGCCATTGGTTTTGAAATGAGTGTATGTCATAGATTTTATTATTACAGGTCAAAAATAACGCTTCATTTACTTTAATACTCTTCCTATGACATGATTTTCTTCCTTCTTCCTAACACACAATACCGTAATAAATCATTATACACTGTGAGTTATTAGATAATTTTTTTTTACAGTCATTTCAGTCTTCTTTGACAGCTTCACCTAAACCCTTTAGATCCAAATTAGTTGTCCTGAATCCGGAAAATACCTTTAGAAGCTTTGGACGATGTGGACATGTATTGACCTGCAAAAGAGTAGTGTTTTATTAGCCGGGTTTAATAAATTAATATTTTATTTGTTTTTTTTTTTTTTAATTTAAGGGAAAGAACGCATTTTTCACAGGATTTGTTGATAATAAAGAAAGAGGAATTCAAGTTTCTGATAAGTCAACAAGAATTTCTAAGAAATGTTGTATTGCGTCTTTTATTGTTATTTTACTTCTTGTGTTGTGTATCGTTTCTGGAGTTTGTTTTGGACGTGAGTTTTTGTTTGTTTATTGGTGTTTTTATTTATTTTATTGGTGTTTTTCTTTCAAGTTAAAATGGTTGAATCACTACTAAGAAAAGCAGAGTCACCAAGTGAGAAAAGTTTCAAAGGATTATTTCATGTTTTTGGAGAAGTATTTAATCAATCTTTAACTGACAGTTCCTCTCAGTTGTTTACATTTAAATCAAACTTCTATGAAAATCAAGTAAAAAAGATTCTTTTGGTGATTTTGTTTTTTTTTAATTAATGTTTTTTTAGTTGAATACTCTTTTAGAAAAAAGTGTGTTAAAAACAGCATTTATCAAATCTGAGGTCATTGCATTTGATCAGTAAGTAATATAAATTTACTTTGGTGTTAAATATTAAACTTAAAAAAATATTAGGCTATTCAATTCAACGTTTGGAATCATAGTCCATTTCAATCTGTACCTTAATGCAAGAAAAGCAGATATTGACTCTGGACATATTTATTTAGTAATGCAAGAAAAGTTAGAAGCTCAACAAAATCGACTTTTTTCTAGTTCTATAAAAATCGATCCCCAATCTTTGGAAATAAGAGGTAATGAATTTTTTTTTTTTATTTTTTTTAATAATTATTATTTTATTTTAAAAAAATTATTGTCAGAAAGAAGTGTCGACACTGCTGTTTCATTACAATCCAAAACAACAACGGAAAATTCCACCAATAATTTTCACCCATTCACAGAACCTGACACAATATTTTCCCGATCAGATATATCGTCTAACCTACATAAACAATGCGTGCCTGTTGCATCTCATTTCTGCTCAAACGTCTATTACAACCAAACATCATTTCCCAACATGTTTGGTCATACAACCAGATACGAAGTGGATGAATTCGTTGAAAAACATTTCACAAAACTAATCGCTTCAAATTGCTACCATCACTTGAAATATTTTTTATGTTCTCTACTGCAACCATCGTGTTCTTCACACGAAGTTGTACAACCGTGCAAAGAATTTTGCCACAGTAAATTACAAAAAAAAAACAACCCGAATTGAGTTTTGGTATTTACTAAATTTATTTCTAGCATTTTTATCACGCTGTCATTCACTCATCCCGTTTTCACTATCACGGCATCTTCAATGCAACTCTTTTCCGTCAGTGACAAATCCCGCAGAAAAATGTATAATGGAACCCGATTGTAGTGCATTCCTCCGGGCCCGTAATCGCAACGACTGGATTTGTGATGATATTAGCGACTGTCGCGATTTTTCGGACGAAAATAAATGCAGTTACGATAAATTAACTTATTAACGAAACACATAACTCACAAACTTTTATTTTAGATCGTTGCAAACCGGGACATTTTTATTGCGGTGGGAATGTTTGCATATCGTCAGATAAACAGTGCGATAAACACGTAGATTGTCCGAATGGATTGGACGAAATGCATTGCAGTAAAACCTCAACTATTGCCAATTTTTACTACTTTGAATATAACACTAATGGATTTTTTTTTCTACTTAGCGTTTATATTGAAATCTTTACCTCTAAATTCCGTACCTGTTCATTCGTCAGCATCAGGGATTTTAGTGGTGCGGCAACACGGCATTGCAGCTAAAGTGTGTGTGGATAATTTGAATTACACAGCATTAGGGAATAAAAAATACGTTTTATTAAACACTATAGCACGAACAGCGTGTGAACACTTAAATTACAAGTAGGTAAAACGTAAAAAAGTTGATTAATAAGAGTTTAAAATTATTTTTTTCTCTTTAGAAAAATGAAGTTCGTTCGAATAATTACAGATTATGATGTGTCTAAAATGTATTACCACATTTCCACCGACACTACGTCAATAACAAACACATCAATGTGAGTAAATATCGAAAGTTTAATTCATTTTATAAAATCCGAATTTAAATTTTAGGTTCATCAAAACCCAGTGTCAATCTCACAGCATAATTTCTCTAGGATGTTCATCATTTGGTAATATCCTCTTTGATATACGAATTATAGGAAATGACAATTCCTACAATAGAAATGCTCTTATGCCCCACTTTTTGGAGCAGTAAATAAGGGCACTTCCGTTAGGGGGCTACAAGTTCAAAATACCTTTTATTTCTCCTCCAAATGAATTTGTAACGAAAAAGTAATTTTTTTTTTACAGTATGCGGACGTAGAATTTTCTCAGGCAACGCAACCATAACCAGAAATAAAGTCGGTCCAGCAGCATGGCCTTGGCATGCTAGTATCATACGTGACGACATCCACGTCTGTGATGGAACCCTCGTTTCAGATCAATGGCTTCTCACATCAGAAGCTTGCTTCCAGGGGTTTGTAAACAAACCTATTTTTCTCTCACAGAAACGTCACGTAGTTCAAACAAACAAAAAATATTGCAGACAACCGAAAAGTCATTGGAAAATAAGAATTGGTTCATCACGCCTATTGACAATTTCACCAAATGAACAACAGAGACCCGTTTCTTCTGTACTACGGTCGCCTGTAGAGGGCAGTACAATATTGGCCGTTCGTTTAAATTCACCCGTAAATTTTACCGCAACGGTACGCCCAGCATGTATTGCTAGTAAAGGACAATCAAGTTATGAAGGCAGGCGTTGTGTTGTGTTAAGTTGGGATCGAAAAGGTAAATTAATTTCGTCATATATTTTTTTTTTATTGACTTTTGTAATGTTTCATTAGGTGAGCAGTTATTTGAAATTCCTGTTTTAATTGTAAATAATAAGGAATGCGACATAGCTGCACAAACAACTCCAAATACGTTATGTGCTGTGCCAACGTACACAGAGACTATTTGTGAGGTATTCAAGTGGTGATAAATAATGAAATAACAAGTTTTAAATAGACCATAAATTTCAGAATGAGGAGTTAGCTGGAAGCGGCCTCTTGTGTCAAGATGGGGACGCGTGGACATTGACTGGAGTTTTAAACTGGCGCGTTGGATGCGGATTAGCCCGAAGGCCTCTCTTGTTTGATAAAATATCATCAAGTTCTCAGTGGTTAAATCGTGTTATCACAAACTAATCGCAAATAAGTCCGTTTCCACTATGGAAATCGCAGCTGAGTAAATGTAATTAATTTCTCATCTGCGCACAATTTCCTTATCGGAACCTGAATTGTAGATAATATATCACGTAATTGATTTTTAGAACATTTTTATTTTTATTTTTGTAAAAGTGCAATAAAAATTTCTTAATCACCATAATTTTCTATGTCCAACAAGATTTTTGACATGTCCAAAAACAAAATTATCAATTAGATAAGTGACATTGACTTATCATTGAGGAAAACTTAATCAATACGTGAAATCAAAAAAAAAAAAAAAAAAAATCAGTTTCCCTTGAATGCATTTTAGTATTTCACTGACCTAACTTTTAAATCATTCAAATTTTTCATATTTTTTATTTCCACTCCATAACATGATTTTTTTAGTGATCATCACGTCGGTTTTTCACCCGGATCGAGCTGCCGTACTTTGCCCGTGAAGTGGAAAATGAGGTCACATGAAGGAAACTTGTATTATGTTACATCAAATACACAACACCTGAACCTTGTGTGTGCCACTAGAGAAGATCCATTCTTCACCTATCATAAAAAGAAACGCAAACAAAGCACAATATCATCCTATTTTCTTTAATAATCAAATTGGATGATCATAAAAAAATGTGACCTTTTATAATGATAATAATTTAGTTATGCTAATTTTTCTCAATTGACTTTTTATATAATTTTCAGCTTTTAATTTTCAAAATTTTCAGTTTCCGTGAGAAAAACTTTTGAAAACTTAAAGAATTGTCCGACATTGAAAAATTAAGAAGATTACTGGGTCTGCGAGCAATGAGGAAATGAGGATCACCACACCCACGTAATAACCTAAATGGCCAACAAGATTAGTAATTTTTAACAAATATTACAAATCTTTTAATTACTTGAAAAGCAATCTTTATTCATATTATACAAGTTTATCTTGTTGCGAATACAAAAAATTTTACTATACAAAAAATTTTTGTTATCAAATTTTTTATTTTTCCTCCCAAAAAAGGTGTATTCACACTCGAGTGAGTTTCTAAAGACACGAAATTGAGTAATTGTCTTTTGACCAGTTTCTTTTCACCTTTGCTTGTTCCTAATCACCGTTTTTGACTACTTGTCTCTACCTTATTGCAGGTCTTCACCCTGTTTCTTGGGGTCAAGGAGCTTGAGCAATGGCCGACTCCACTTTTCCCGCCCTTTCGGAAGGGGGTCACTGTATAAAGTCAACCGGCTGGCCTGTTTTCTGCTTTCATTACACCCTGACATTATAGCACAAGGATGTTTGTTTCTGAGCTCTTCAAGATGCTCGGAATTGGGATCTTGTTATTCGCCTTCATATCTAATTCGAATGCCAGAAGTGTAAGTTGTCAATTTTTATTTTCATTTTATTCATTTATTGTATTCATTATAATAATGGAAACAGAAAAATTTATTTTAAATTAATGATTTATTCTGCATTTTTTAAAAATCGTGTCTTCAGTTCACGTTTTTAATTGCAGCTTAATATTAAAAAAATAATTTTTTGATCCAATTTTTTTTTGGTCGGGTGTGGTTAGGCCATTTCGAGTGCGATGTTGTGAATCTTATGAGGTCTTGATCATTGACCTTGTTTTAGTTTTTTTAATTTTTTGTCATTTAATCAAAGTTAGGGTCAATAGTCTATAAACACCATGTAATTATCTGGTGTTATAATGAGTACTTTGCTACATTTTTTTTTATTTCATTTCAATTCACTAAAATTCAATTTCAAATTTTTTTTAAATTATAGCAAGGAGCAAGACAAGTGATGGTGTTGAGTACAGGTGACCTCCCAGAAGTTGACATTCCAACTGCAACCCAGAAACCGATTAAAAACTCCAAACTTGAAAATCTACGTGTGGCCCTCAATATTCGCAAACCAAATGTATGAATATAAACATTGAGATTCATCGTTTGACCCCATTTCACGCTTGATGAAGTTAATATAATATTTTGATTCCAGTCAATTCCTCGAGACACGGCCCTTCTTAATGATCCAGATCTAGGCTCTGAATTAGCTGAGACGATTAGTTACATCGATGCAGTTGAAAAGGAACACATGAAATTTTTAGACACGATTGATGAAGCCAGTTTAATTAGTAATTTACGCGCTCAAACGGATAATGGCGTCACTGACTTAACTAACAGAACCGTAACGAGTGCGCATTTAGCCGCTTCGGATATGCTTCTTAAGAATCAACGAGATCGTAACAGAAAATCAAATGCTCAATCTCATAGGGCTTTGGTTGAAGCTTCTAAATTAAGTCGAGATTATATGCGGTCAAGCGGTATGGATATGAATGACAGAATTCAAAATGCGCGCCATGAAGCTTTTGCGTCACGTGTTCGAGCTAATGCTGACGTCAGAGATTCAACTCTGGATCTTCGGGGTAAACGGTATGAAAACCGGGTGCGCCAAAGAACGCGTTTGCGAAATGCTTTACAAGCCGCTCGAGCTGATTTGCGTGCTAGTATACGGAAATCGAATTCGGCACTTAATGCTGCTGAAAGAGAAGATGAAATCAGACGAAAAATTGAGAGACTTCAGCAAGCACAGAAAGCAAGGGAAACGTACGCGGCCATTTTAAGCGATTCAGAAATTGAGGATATTCAAGATCTTTTTTAATTAATTTACTTAATAAATGTTTTTAATTGTACAAATTTCTTTTTAAGAACATATTTTATATTCTTTAAAATAATCTTAACAGTAGATTTAATATAGAAATGAATTTTGTAAGAGTTTCTCATGTTATTTTGGTTGAGTTCATTTTGTGTTGATAATTTATTCTGGGTAAATTGTATGGTATCTTGCTTATAATCTAAATTCAACTTTTGTAAATATTTTTCTGAATAAAAACCTTTTCCAATAATCATCTGACGTTAGTGGGATTCTCCTTGGAAAGTTTCCAATTCCTTGGAAATTAAGGACCAGCCACAGGATGTGACGAGTTCGTTGAGAAATTTCTTTAAAGTTTAAAGTTTATTCATAAAATCAATTAAGTCTCTAAAATATCATTTGGGCTAGGTAAGAAAGGTGTGTTCGTGACCACAAGACGTCATCAATGCGCAATATGATGAAACAATGTCCTTATTATCATTCAATGACATAAACCCCATGAAAACTTGGAAATATCGTATCATAATCATGTGATTAGACCAACTAACGCGTCACCTACAATCTCCGGGGTCCTCCTACTCCTGTTGGGATTGCCTCCGCGAACAAAAATAGTGCGTTTTAAAATTTTTTTTCCCGTCATATGTTTGGAGTGAGACAAAGATGCAAAAACACTATAAATTTCATTGATGGTAATAGATAATTATGTGTTGAAAACGTTATTAAATTAACGAGATATTTATTTTTTGATGACTTATTTCACGGCGGAAAGATACAAGAATGACATCATCCCGGTAGGCGTGCGTGAGTTCCGCTTTAGAGAGAAAAGAGGTTCAGGTTATCGAGTTTATTTAGTCAGTCGCTGCAGTGTTGTTGCATCAAACTTTAGTTTAATATTTACCAAATCAGAACCAAAACTAGCCATGGTTTCGGCTGGAATGCAACTCGTGAAATATCTTCTTTTCATCTTTAACTTCGTCTTTTGGGTAAGTGTCCCCACCTAGTTTTTCACGATCTGCGTAGTAAAGAAATTTGGAAAATGGCTGACATATAAGCAAAAAGTAACGGGCGCACTTGGTCGAGTGTTTTCAAAACAAAAAAGACAGTGTAATACGATTTATAAACTACACAGCTGGAAAAGCAATTTTGCACTTTAATTAAATTCCAAGGCGACTAATAAAAAATTTACCTGTCATCATTGCGCATGACAAAATTAAAATTACGAAACTCTTATACAATTGTTTAATCACAAGGAATTTCAAAATATCTTTTAAGGAAGAGTGGAAAACTATTGACCTTGACTTGATTCTTTCTTTATTCATATATACTTGTCAGGCCTTATCTAATTTCCTTCTTCCTGTAATCAAATGACAGGTTCCTTATTGTATTTATTAATAATTTTCTTTTATTCAGGTAACGGGTATTGCCATTTTGAGTGTAGGAGCATGGGCACACATACGCTACAGCCATTATTTCCGATTCGCCGGAAGTACGTTTCTATCAGCGCCGGTGTTGTTGATCATTGTAGGAAGTGTCATCATCGTCATTGCTTTCTTCGGTTGTTGCGGTGCCATTCGTGAAAATCATTGCATGATTATTACCGTAAGTTAATTGTTTATTTTGCCGCTAGGGAGACGCGCCAAAATGACTAATCTTTATTTTACTTTTGCAGTTTTCTGTGCTCTTGGGAATTATTTTCATTCTGGAATTAGCCGCTGGAATTGCAGCTTACGTGTTGAGAGGTGATTTGAAAACATTCATAAACGACGGAATGAAAGATAATATGAAGAATTACAACAAATCTGGCTATGACGCTGAAACCAAAACCTGGGACGCTATTCAACATGACGTAAATAAGGAAATGAGTTTGACATGTTTCGGGACTAAACTCTTTATTTTTTTTAGTTGACTTGCTGTGGTATTAATGGATCTAGCGATTGGAGTACTGAGGGAAATTTTCCGCGTGGTGAAACTCCTGATTCTTGCTGCGATGGTATTGGTTGCGGCAAAGATCCTGCCAAAGAAAAATTCAAGGACGTACGTTTGATATTTAATGTTATTTAATGTTTCTAGCTATTTATGAATTGTGTCAATTTTTAGGGTTGCTTCATCAAAGTTTTTAACATGTCTGATTACACAGCTTATGTGGTAGGTGGCGTTGGCTTAGGAATTGCTTTTGTTCAGGTATATAAACATATATAAGTGTTTAGGAATATTTTTTATTAATATTTTTAACTTATTTTTAGATCATTGGAATTATCTTCGCTTGTTGTTTAGGACGTGCTATTAAACGAGAGTACGAAGTTGTTTAAAATAATTAAAACATCGAAGGCGTTCAACTTATTTTTTTTTTTTTTTTACCAATTATTACATCAAAGAAATCTGACTTGTTATAATTTAAAAACGGTTATTACCAGTTATTCCATTCCATCAGAGATTTTATTTAATGAAAAAGGCAGATTATAAAACCCAGTGCCTTGGAATCGCAAAATAACTACACTACGTGTTAACAATTTTCCATTTTCTGATCATGTTTATTTTAAAAGAATTTGATTTTTCACAAATTTTATAACTGCTTAACGAAAAAATATTACTGACAATCTCGTTATTCATTTGGAGATTAAGAAATTAAACCTGCATTTAAAAATATTAATTACCAAACTGTTGATTGCCCAATTGAGAGTTAAAACAAAGTAATTGTTAATACAGAAGGAATAAAAATATTTTTATACTTGTTAAAAGTAAATATTACGTGGTCTATAATGAAAATTTTATTTTCTTGCTGATATGTTGAGGGAATTTGTTCTTGGTATTGTACTATCTTTAATACTCATTATTTTGTCAGTTTTATTTTGATAGTGTAGACAGGGGTTATAAAAAATTGATGTTATGTTCTTTTGTAATTTATAAATTTTTAAGGTATTGTAATAAATTGAATGAAAAATCGAGGAAAAAAAACAGAGATTAATTTTTTAACAAACTGGTTTTGTTAGTCGTTAATAGGTGGCAGCACTTCCTATACGATTCGCAATTGGGTGTATACAGTTACAGATTTTTAAACTTTACACGCCAAAAAATGATTAATTTCTAAAAATATATTTAATATTAACCTTTGATTGCAACAAAAATTCTGGATCAACCAACTGGTAACTCGATGAATCACCGTCATGTCTTCCAAACCGCGGGGAAAATTTAAATATTCCGGTAATGCGTTGTAAAGAAAAAAAGTGTTAAATTTGTGAAATACAAAATTACATTTATATGACTAACATAATTTAAATACATTCAATCATTGTTTCATAAACTCATGTTGTTATCTTTGAATACGACTACGTCACGCCATGTGATTTGAATCATCCGATAAAAGATATCCTCGAAACACATAGGCCAGAACGTTCGCTATCATTACTCAACAGCATTCATCCAGGAAACTCATACTGTGCACATCTAACAAAAAAATAGCAAAATGGGTTTAGCCGTAGGAACAGCGAAATATTTACTCTTTTTCTTCAATTTCATCTTTTTTGTAAGTATCGATCATTTTATTATTACTCGTGTTAATTTTTTACGCACAAAAACTTAAAACTTATAGCGAAAAATTAGATCGCACATTCTCTACCATTTTCATTTCAAGAAAAAAGCAATTGGGAAATTCATCTAGTCAACTAAAATTAAATTTTACAAGCGACTATTTACAACTTAAATATGTTTTGACCGTAATGGCGTTACTCGGCAACTTCATTTTTCCTTATTTCCCCACATATTTTCTAACGCCCCACGTAGCGGTTACCGAGAAACACAATAACTGCCAATGGAAATTTCCATTAAAACGCTAAGAAAAAAGTATTTGTAGAATTTTTTCGCTATATAAAGTTTAATTAAACTAAAATAGATGGTACTATAATCGATCATAAAAGTTTCCGTCGTATTGGTGACATGTCGGACATGATTTTCATATTTACGAAATATGTAGGAGGGAAGTGTTAAAATAGGATTTTGACTGCTCCATATTTTTGTATTACTTATTACATTTGATATATAGTTTTATTGATGCATGAATAGTGTCTGGTTTTAGCAGGCCTTGTTCAACACCTGTGCTGAAGTGCTTTTCTAGCATTAAACCCACGATTTTTTTTTTAATATCTAATCTTATCGCAGATTCAGCTAAATTCTAAGGTGCAGCCCAATTGTGATAACTACGAACAAAAAAATACATTATAAAACAAATAATTATTTTTTTTCCATTTTTTTTGGTTCGGGAAAAAGTCAAATATTCATAAATATTATATTATTGATTTATGTGGGTCAAGGTTTTTTCTTTCAGTCATGGAAACAAGTGAGATAAATAACGTTGCTATTTGCTTAACAACAAGTATCGCTCCCTCTGTTAACCAAATTGATTAATAAATAACTTACGGCGGAAATTAATATTGAAAGGGTTTCAAGATTATAGTTGACATATATCGTAGGTAATATTACATAAAAGTATCAAAATGTCTCCTGTTGACTCATATTTTACAATATCGAATCAAAGATGATTTTTTTAAAAATTTCCGATAAGGAAAAAATCCGGGTCATAAAATGAAACCAAACAGAATTACGTAATTTTTAAAGCTACTGATTCATAGTCTGTAATTTTACTAAAAAAGATTTCTTTATAGGCCACTGGAATTCTTATAATAGTGGTTGCTTCAATGGCCATAAGTAAAAGCAAAAATCTCGTCGACCACCTGGACGATGCTTCAGGATTGAACGCAGTACCTATATTTCTCATTATCGTTGGCCTTATCGTTGCTTTTATATCGTTCTTTGGATGTTGTGGAGCCATAAGAAATAGTTATTGCATGTTGATGACAGTAAGTTTCATTTTTAAGTGTTTGTTAGTTCAAGTTTTGAGTAATTTTATTTTCAGTTTGCGTCGATTCTGGCTCTTATTTTCATTTTTGAACTGGCAGCTGGGATTGCAGCATACACCAAGAAGGATTCTATCAAGGAAACTGTTCATAAGGCTTTCGACGAAATGGTTAAGGAATATTACAGTAATAATACGACTAAAGAGCAGAAAGATGCAGTAGACGCTCTGCAGAAAGATGTAAATAATATTACGAAATTACGATTGTAATTTTAATCGGAACGCCGGAAACAAACGGCAGGATGCGCAGAGGACAAATCTTCGATCTGGTTTTCTGCGCATCTCACTGCCTTGTGTTTCCGGCATAACTCGACAGAGTCGCTGTGCAAACTCACTATAATGTGACATGAAATATTAATACTAATTTTTTTATAGTTCAAATGTTGCGGTTCCAATAATTCATCCGACTGGAAGGGTCACGACATCCCGAAATCCTGTTGTTCTGATCTAGATAACTGTAGCAAAGACAAAGATAAATATTTCGAAGCGGTTTGCTTTTAATGAATGCATCAAATTTCGAATTTATTAAATTTATTTTTATTCTTGTATAGGGTTGCTACGATGCCTTTAATAACTTTATAAGTGATAATGCAGCTGCTCTTGGAGGCGTTGGAGTGGGAATTGCGTTTATTCAGGTAAATTATTATAATAAATTTTACGTAACAATATTTAATTATATTTTTTAATAGATTTTGGGCATAGTTTTGGCTTGCTGCATGGGATCAGCAGTTAAAAACCACGTTTGATTATAATTTGTAAATTAATTTGGTGTTGTTATTGTGTTCTAAAAATCAAATTACTCTATTTTGATTGTGCAATGTTAATTTAATCCAAATTGTACTTTTTATTACAAAAAAAAATCTAATCCAAAGTGTAAAAAAAATGTTTATAAAATGATAAAATAAAAATATAAAACTTGAAAAAAATTAAACTCTGGAACTGGATAAGTTTGCAGCGTCGCTCACACGGCCCACATGACGGATATTAGCTAAACATGTTGCAGCAGCTTCTTGAAGAACCACGTCATCAGCAGTGGCAACCAATTTGGATAAAAGCTGTAATTATGTGTGTATATAATTAAAACAAAAAATCGATAAAATAATTACGTCATCACTTACAGGCATTGCTTTGGCACGGTGAAGCGCAACACAATTGGCAGGATCAAGAGATAAATTGTTAAGCGCAATACAAGTGTGACGTAATAGTAGTGGATCTGATCCCCGAAGAAACTCAACCATTGGAGCAATTGCTTTTTCTTCTCCAATCATAATCCTATTATTGCCCCAATTTGAAATTTGAGCGATCGCTTCTGCTACATACCGTTGAAGAACTGTATTTTTCTAATTTAAAAAAGATAAGTTTAAGATTTTACATGTTATTATATTTATATTTATATTTTTTTACTGTTGTTGAAAGTCGAGCTAGAAGTGGTACGACGCCATTATCGGTAAGCACTGCCATGCTTTCCGTATCCCTACAGATTTTAGCAATGGTAGCACACACACTACACAAAACTTGTTCCGATGGCGAGTTTAATAGCTTGACCATCAATGTTAATCCACCAACAAAACTACGGACTAATTCTCCAGATTCTTCCAAGTTTTCTATACAGGGACATATAGCCCATGCTGCAGCTGCTTGCAATTCTTCATCGGGTTGTTTCAGTAGTGACCACATCAATCGGATTCCGTCATGTTGTTCAATGTCTCTATTTATTTATTAATTAATTTTTATTTTTATTTTTAAATGGGGTTTGTTCCCGATTTAGGGATAAAACTGTCCACCATGCGCCGCATACGCCAAATCGGCCATAACCGGTTACGTTACCACATATTATTTAAGCGGTTTTAACCGGTCCCAACGTCCACTTCCGCTTTTCTAATCACATCGTTAAAGCAGAAGTGGACGGTTGAAACCGCATCAATAATATATAGTAGCTGAGCCGTTTTGTCCCTAAATCAGGGCCCCAATTCCACACTCACATCAAACATTTTTTCTCATCCGCACAGATCGTCAAAGCCCTGCAACAATTTTTAAGCATTTGTTTATTTGTGTAGTTGAGCATGTGAATTAACGATTTGACTCCTCCAGCTTTTTGGAAGTCTAAAAGTGATTTGGGATCACGGGCACATTCAGCTATTACTCCGACTGCGTTTACTAAAACCTATTATATTTTAATATATTTAACTGAAGATGCATTTTTTTAAAAATAATTTGTACCTCTTCGTTTGATGTGTCAGCAAGAAAAGGAGTCAAGATGGCAATGATACTTTTTTCCTGAAGGATGCGGGCAATTTGCGGTGACTTAGCACATTTCCACAGAGCTCCCGTAATTGCGCTGAGTAATATTTTATTTTGTATACACTGGGAGTCGGTCAACATCCTAACCAATGGGTTCAGTCCTCCGTACTTCCGTACCATTTCGCGAATGACTGTGTCCTCTGCACACTACAAGAATGAAGAGTAAATTTTTAATAGAAAATAAATTTATTTTTATAGGTTACCCTAAATATAGCAAATGATGACAACTTTGCCAACTCCTGATTGGGCGATTTTAAAGTTCTGACAATGTCTATTATCATCCCTTCGCGCCTCGCAGCTTCTTGGTATGGAACCTACCAATTAAACTGTAAGTATTAAATTTTATAAGAATTTTTATTTGTTAATGAGGTTGCGCAGTGCCCGTATTATTGATTAAAATTACGATAGTAACTTCCTACAAATAATAAGAGATGACAAAATAGTTAATCACAGAACGAGTTATGATATTGCAAATGGCCGCCATTTTGTGTGGTGGAATTGGAATATTTGAATTTAATTCTACAAATATTCCACCCTTTCCCGGAAAATCTACTTTTGATTAAGTCGCAAACATAAAAATATATAGATTTGAGTACGAAACTAATTATTTTATTTGAGTTTTTCTATCGTAAAACGACGATGAATAGCCGAGAAGCCTAACACGGGGTTCCGTTCTGTCCATAACAAATTATGGGATAACATTGTTCACAGCGGCGGTTAGACGTAAAAATGGCGGATACTTATTGTCCCCGACGAGTGTGTCCTGAGAGTTAAATCGTCAAAATAACCATGAGAGACCCCTGCGCAAGCACCAAACTGTTATATATTCTTATAATCAACAGCCATAATTTATCGTATAAAAATGTCGCTGCGCAACCTCACTATTCTTTTTTACATCCACTAGGCATTCCTGCAAAATGCCCAAAACAGCCGCCAAAATGCCCTCTTTAGCATTTTTGAGAAGTAAAGCAAGTCTCGGAATCCCTCCAGCCATTCTAATCGCCACACGAACTTTCTTGCTCACTGCAAGTCTCCATAAAGCCAAAGCAGCGCTTCTCGTCTCCTCCAATTTAACCAACTGAACATCTAACGGCAACTGGAAAACGGCCGGATCAACTTTAAGCAGTTTTACAAGTAACTGAACCCCATTGTTGTCGTATACGATATTGCGGACTCGTCTTGAAGTCCCTAATTCGGCGATGTTCTGAGCTGCTAAAGATGTCACTTCCTTATTTCTTTCTTGCAACAACGCTACGAGACTTTGGATTCCTGATAAACGGTAAATCATTTTACTCATTACTTTGTCTTTCGATATTTTTTGCAAAATTTTCAGAGATGCAATCTGAAAAAAAATTCTTATAATTTTTAATTTTATTTCAATCCATCCCAAAACATTACTTTGCAACGAGTGTCGGAAGTTTCCAACAAATTCAACAACATATCCAACCCCTTCATTTCCATAATAGCTCTCTGATTGAATTCAGTAGTCAAATTATAATCCCGAAGACATAATAATGCAATGGCAGTTCCAGTTTGATTTCCAGCCTGAAATTTAAATTAACTACACACTACAAATTAAAAGAAAACACCAAGTAGACAACACTAACCCTCACATATTTAAGCAATTTCTGAACTTGCCAATATTCAGGGGGTAAATCTGTTGCAGCAACTTCCCCCATGCCTCCCATTAACTCGTCTTCAGCTTCAACATCTGACTCTGACTCTTCTGAGCTCTCAACTAAGATAGTAGTGCCCCCATCAATTGTACGTCTGAAAAACATAGTAAAAATTAACAAAACATTTCTTTAATTTAAAATACAATTCAAAGCATATCGATGATCTGGCCGATACAACAACAACACACTTCTAAACTAGAGAGTAGGTCCAAAAAGTTGGGCATTGCTTGAGTTATCAGCCAATGAAATGACTGGGATGACCAATTCGAATTAATTAAATCAACTTTTGAGAGATCTTACATATTCAATTCAAAGCCAAAACGATGTTTTTAGTTTTCTGCACTATGATTGGCTAATTCGAATTGCTCATCCCGGTCATTTCATTGGCTGACAGTTCAACATAGCGAGTGTTCTTGTGTTGGCCAGATCATCAATATTCTTTGAATACAATTGTAAACCCAGTGTCCATTATTTGTGATTCAGTTGCAGGTAAAAGTAAGTCATTCAACTTTTCCCAATAAGTTTGCCCTCGTAATCGCCTTTTTTCAGCAATTCGTGCTGATGACTTTCGTTTAGCCGGTCGTTGCACTTCTGGACCAGGTTTAACAGCTGTGGTTGTTTTCTCTCCTGCTAATTGCGATTTGATTGCAGCTGTTGCAGCTCTTGGAGGCTGTTAGTAAATATTTTTAAATTTACTTAATAGGGTGCCCAAGTTAGGGACAAAATTGTCCACCATACACCGCATAAACGTAACCCGTTTCAGTTACCAAATATTATTTATGTGCGACTTTATGTGGCATGGTGGACAATTTTCTTCCTAAATCGGATAAATCGTATTAATATTACCATTAATTTTCCAAGATCTTCAAAAGATTCATACGGAATTGATTTAGCACCAATAGATAATCCACTCAAAGATTTCGTTCTAAGAGCTCGTGTTTGAATTCTCTTTGTGTCAACATAATTAATAAAATCTTGACTGGAAATTAAAGTTTCAAAATGCGGGCTTTGAGCTTTAAGTAATGAACGAATGTCTTTGTAAATTTCACTGATCCGATCGTAATTTAACTCTATGGAATTCCCTTTAGGACCCTAAATAAAAAAAAAAATATTATAGATGAAAATAAATTTAGTAATGAATTTAATAAAAAAACAAACTTTGTTAATAAAAACACCGGCAGTATTGCAAGTGATGTACAAAGTGGGGCCATCTGTTGGTGCGACAATTAAATAACAAATATCGCCATGAAATTGGCGGGAAAGTGGAGCTCGACATCCGAATTGTGTGACTACATCTGATGTGTAAGAAATTTCTTCTAGTAATTTGAATTTACTTTCCTTTCCAGTGAACGCTTTCAAAAAAGTCACTTCGTTATCGATCGATTGAGGAGTCAAACGCACTTCACTGTTACGTAAAAATTTTAGAATATTTTTAAATTTTCTGTATTTTTCTTACAAACCTCGATATCTTTTTGAACGACTGTTCCATTAACTGTAAATCCAGCTGTTGTAATAAAAGAAGTAGTCTTAAACTAGTTCTATTTAACCCTGGTTTGGGCAGTGCTTCGTCACCTTCTTTGCTACTTAAAGTAGCCATTTCTTCCTGTTTAAGTAAGTGATTAATTTTAATTTGATTTTCAACTTGGAAAATTCATTTGTACGTACATTAATAACTTTTTCCATTAAAAGTAGAATTTGTGCTTCATCTTTCATGTCTGGAACTGTCGCAAACGCTTCACCGAAAATTCTTCCGATTGGGTCCGGATTAGCTAAGTATTCAATATTCTTTAAGGGGTTTTTTTAAAATTTAAAATATTATTTTGTACCTTCAAGTGCAGCTCTTGTTTCTATTAATTTTCTATCCTTAGCAATCGTCAACACATTTCCAAGTTCGGTTAAAGTGTAAACGGTAAGTTCATGATCACGGTCGCTTTTCCCACGAATTTGTTGAATTTGTAGTAAAAATCTGTCTTTAGGTGAGTCGTTATTCACTACCTTTCCAGCTGGTCTAATATGAGGGAAAATAATTACATAAAAATAACCAAAATATTTTGAAAAAGTAAGTAAATATACGTTTTTTTGTACAAACTTGATTCGGCCAAAAAATCCTCCGTTTTAAGGGTGGTATTCCATACAAGAGGGTATTTAAAAATAACCGTCGATTCCTTATAAACAAATTAAAGTAGAAATATTAAATGAATTACAATCTTAAGACTTACTTCCGGATGTTTATTTTTAAATTCTTCCACAAATTTCCCAATATTATTCAAAATAGCTTCGTTTAACGGTGTAAATTCCAGTTTCCCTTTCCCGATTTCTGTTGCCCTTGTCCATTGAGCCGCTCGGAACAACGTTTGCCCCATTCTGAACCCACAATTTCATTGAAAAAACCGTAGTAAAATCATGATCAGTTTTGAGTTTACGACCAACTGCCAATATGGGTTTGTTTACTCCCGCCGCTTAGCAACGTTTGTATGGCAATCTCCCTGCTGAATCATGATCTATTGTACTATTTAGAAAAGAAGAACACAAATAGATAGTAACCTATTACAATACAATACTCGTTCTACGAACAAGAAGTTTGTTCACAGATTTTTTTAAAATAATTTTTTATTTAAAAAATATAGTATTCATATCAATATGACGTAATCACACATCATTGACGTAATTAAAAATCTGCACTCCATACGACTTATCAACAAGTTAAAAATTAAATTCACATGACTAAAAACATTTTAAACAAAAGTAAGCCTTTTTAAAATCTTAATTCCTTCCAATCGATCTGGGATGACGTATCTACCTTTTGACGTCATGAACTAGGAGGGTCTAAAGCCAGCACCGAGTTGCTATAGCAATGATGACGTCACTCCGGTGGCCTGAGTTGTATCAACACACGGTGATTTCCCTGTTGCTTCTCGTAGATGCGTGTAGCATACACGAAAGCATATAAACACGTGAAGATGGATGTACACTTTTCTTCGCTATCGACACGTTTGGATACGTTTACCTGTGAGAAACCCACTAGAAATGATGTCGGAGTTTCTTTAATGATGACAAAGGATTCGAGTTGAAAAAAAAGACAAAGGTACAGAAATATATACGAAATGAAATTATAACTTAAAATTCATTTCTTTTTTAAACTTATCGCGTGATGCAATTAAAAAGCGTTTCAAGGATTTTACCCCGGAAATTAAAATCGCGGGAATTCTTTGGATTAATATTTTAGGTTTTTATGAAATTATATAAACAAAGGGTTGAATATGGTTACATTTTTGTGTTATTTAATATATTTTAGTGTTTAGTTTTCCTACGTAGTAAGTTAATACACGGTGCGTTTTATGGCGCGCGGCCTTTGACATTTACTATTTTGGCAGAGATCAAATCTAAAAATAACTCGAGACGCTTTGCACCAAATAAGTTACTGAATTGCGATTTATAGCACCAACTTTTCAATACTTTTTCAGAACATTCAGAGTTTATCAATTTTTAAAACTTAACAAAATGCGAACTCTTTAATAAATATTAGATTAGCGGATAAAGTTTAAAGTTTCACTGTTATGCAACGTTAAAGCTAATTTTAAAATTCACTACACAGATTAATTTTATTTTGAAAAGAAAAAAAAGTAAATGCGTAGGCTGTTACAAATTAATATCCGTAAACTTAAAATGACGTCGCAAGATGGCAGCAGCGCGGTTATTATTTACTAACTCGTGCGACAACCGGAGGTGAAAACTGATGCAACTTTTATGTAAGTTCGTTAAAGGTGCTCAATCATGTGAATTGTATGATAAATATCCTACTCTATTGTGTCAAGCAGTTGACAGGTAAATATTGATTTACGGAAAGTTCAAACGTAGTTTTCATGTTAGGGTTAGTAAACGTCAGATCAGGTCGTTGCATTAAGTGAATTACTATAAATAGATTCAGCTGTCGTGTTTCCTAATATTGATTCTTATTAATGATTTCAAGTTGTTTTTTCGGTTTATTTTTATTTTGTAATATTTTTTTTTCGTCAAATATTCTCTCACTCGACTATTTGGTCAGTTAACCCCGTAGCGGCTGAATGATAAAAACCGGGTGTGACCATTTTCTGGTACAGCAAACATTGAGACTGCATCTTGATTTATTTATTTTATTTTAATAACAAAAACAAGAAACGTTTGTAAAAAATTAATTCTTAACTGTAAATGTGTTTTATTAGGTCAGAGAAAATGTTTGGTTCGTCCCTTTTTGTGGTTTGGATGAGGCCCGTGACATTTACCTGTTGCCTCCTCCGCAAATTTTGTTTATCTGCAACGTGAAATGAGGACCGTTACATTTAACGCATATTTCCACACGGATCGGAGGTAGAATTTGGTTTAAAAAACCAGGAAATGATGATTGCGCAAACGTGTGACTGAACTCTCTAACCCTAAACACTTCCATCGTTTGTACTATGGGTATGTAGTTTTGAATTTTAACGTGTTGACCGTTGAATTCAATTTGAAATTGTGTTGATATTTCTTGTTTCTTTTCGCAGATTTATTCTACGACTGGTATCGGGATTTAAAAATCAGATTCAGGTATGTACCCAGTAGAAATTATTAATTATTAGTAAGAAGTCGATTCTTTTAATAAATACGTGGGAGGTATTTGATGGCGTGGGAGATTTTTATGATATTGAGATCTGTGAGGGTGTTTCACTTGATGCGCCACCAGAGGGATTTGGAATTTGTTTACGGAAAACGGATTTTTAGTGTGGGTATTTTAATCACCTAACTTAAGAAGTTCCGATTGAAAGGAAAAGAAAATATCTATCGTTATTTATTTAATTGCAGTCCTGATACTTTGTTTTGATTAATTTTTGTATGGAAATACGCTATTCTGTGACATTTAAAAATCGGGGAGCTTATTATTGTTCACCACATAGACAGTGGCGACGCCTAGAGATGAGTTACTTTAGTAAAAGCGAAAACTTAATTTATAGTAAGACAAATCTTAAAAAATGAGGTCCAATCTAACCTCCCATCTAGCGGTAAAAAGTCGAATTACAAGACGATAAAAGCTACTAAATACACAAAAACAATTTAATAGGCCTATAAGTTTTATACACACTGATTCCTGCCATCTCATCAATCATTTCCTCTTCGTTTTTTCGGATTTTATTTTTTACTTATCAGTCACGATGACTTAACATTACATAATGTCACTTCTAGTTATGGTAGCCTTTTGTCGCCATATAAGGAAACGACCTTGGCACACTTTCTCGTGACGTTACTATTTCCACCAATAGGACGTGGCGGCCTCTAGCGGCAGATCACCCAAACTCGCTCTGTTACAAATCGATTTTGTGACGCAAAACGTTGCCTTGCCGCCGACATCGTCACAGCATGACCCTAGGAAAAACTAACCGATCCAAACACTAATCTTGAAGTTGTAAATTTTTTTTTATTTATGGAGACTTGTGGAATCTAGTCACAAGACTTAATCAGCTGGTTTCTCGCGCGTAAGTCTGCCACATGACGGGTTATTCTGGGCCAGACGCGGAAAAATTGAGGCCTAAAATAAAAGTGGTTGCCCTGTCACGAGTTCGTAAAGGAGTGACTGAGTTTATTTTAAGGTTGGAACAAGCACGAGATCTTTAACTCGAGTTTTATTTGCGTAGAGTACCTGTTTTTAAACATCATGCGCCCGGTCAAATATTTGTACAACCGTCACTAGCTTCATTCGATCGAAAAATCGTTTACATCAACAAATCAACCGAATGGCATTGAATTTTTTCTTACAAATATGTTTTCGATCTGTTTACAAATACACGATTCAATTTATGTGTTAGTAAACATTTTTATGATGATACGATGCGTAATGAAGCCATTTACTAACCTTTCCAATTTGTTATTGTGCCTACAGTTTTAAAAAATGAAATTTTAAATTCTGTTTATTATCATTCAGGGTTCTCTCGTCCTTGGCGCTGTTTGCTTCCTGGTATTTCAGGTTTTTTTTTTTCTTTCTTAAATTTTTTTTTATCATGTTGATGTAAAGTTATTTTTATCCATGAACATGTGTCTGATTCGCCTCCCCCGCAGCAGTGGTCGAGCCTCTACTGCAGACGACGCCCATTGACGTCAATGTTGCGTCAATGGCGCCGATCGATTGAAACGTCAATGGTGACGTTGCTCTGACGTAGCGGAGTGATCCGCGCTGATTGCAGCGCTCGGTATTAGTAGTGGTAAAAAATGGAATTATAATCTGACAATATTTTTTTTTAAGTGATATATAAACGGAAATTTATTTGAATGCATGTTGGAAGTTGGATAAAAATTGGGTAACAAAATGATTTCATAAAATTTTAGAATTCAGGTGATTTTTGTCGCTTCCGTTTTTACCAATTGAAATTTCTACAATGTTCGTCAGTAGACGTAGGGTCTGAATTGTATTTTTTTAGTTTATGAATGAAAAACGTGTGGGCTGAATTCGCACCTGTATATACACAGACGTAATTGGTTCGCCATAAAATTCCTTTACTCAATGAGTTTTTCCTCCCCCGCATACACCTGCAAGATATCGCGCAGCAAGTGGGCGAATCTTAATTAGAAATTAAAAAGTTATTAAAATTTGGAATAGTTTTTATTTTCTATTTGGGTTTAATTTTGAAAAAAAAAAAGGTTAGATAATGGTCATTTTTTTGAATTGAAAACTAATTTTAGACTCAAGGGGTTAACCACATGACTTGATGAGTTTGGATGTTTTCCAGTCATGTCATGTGCTGCTGGAGCATTTTCTTTGACGTTGACACGAGTTTCTTATGAGACTTCTCACGTGCTGGATTTCTAAAATTATTCAAAAAGGGTTTTTTTTTTTTTTTTCATTTAAATTCCCATACCATCTGTCGAAAAATGACCATTTGTAGGGTTATCACCAACCGGAAATGAAATTTATTAAAAATGGCCACTTTGTGGTTTCCTTTCTTGTTTTTCTTTGCGCACTCTGGACTTCTGTTTCCGCATTCGCTGATTGCAAATTTTGTTGATTGTAAACATTTTCTGGATGATAAATTGTAAAGATAATAAAAAAACATATTTTAAAAAAAAGTGTAAATATCACTTTAGAACCTTTTATATTAATTTTTTTTTTTTAGTAAAGGAAAATAGATCACTTGGAAGGTCGACTACATGTTTTTGAACGCACTTACAGATTAAAAAATTAAAAATTGGAATTATTTTAAAATTTTAAAGCAAAACCCTAATTCATCATCCATAAACATGTTTTACACTTTTAAGTTCCGGTTCTCCTTTCAACTTTTTTTTTTTCGTACTCAGGTGTGAATACTTTTCGCAGGTGTTCAGTACAGGCTCTCCCTTCATACGTCATAATGACGTGACTGCGGTACACAGCATTCATTTGTCATGCTTTTCCACTCGGCGAATTTGAACGACGTTATTGTATTCGAAGAAGACCGCCTTCGCATCTTTAATAACCGCTCCTTGTAATGACGATATATCGACCATTTTCTTTTGATTTTCTCTATTTTTAATCGTGACGTATTGTGATTTGATCTTTTTCGGTGTAGTGCACCTTGTCAGGTTCTACTTAACGACACCTGTTGCGTGGGTCCCCCCATAAAGATTGGATGGTCGTCTAGGATTGCACGTGACGTCATATTGAGAATCCAATTCCCGAGAGATGCTTTAATTAGAAACGCATCCCCGCGAGGTTGTCACGGAAACTGAAATCGTATTTTATTGTCTCCTACTGTTCTTTTAGATTTTTTTTAATTAAACTCGTTTATAAATAGAAATTTATTTCGAGTGAGTGACGTCATGGTTTTTCAATTTATTAAATTTTTATACCTGTCGATGGTAGAAAATCATCCGAGCATTTTTCTTCTTCTTTTGACTTTGGGGAGTTGTCTACTGACGTAAAACGGTTTTTAATATTTTATTAGCTTTGATTTATTTCTACGAACCATCGTAGTATATAGTATTTACGTACGTAAGTCTGGGTCTTTCCTGGTCTCGTGTATCAATTGTAAAATATAAACTCCGGTCTTGAATCGTTTTATATTTCGTTTACATTAATATGAATCAACCATCATGTATTTTATGTAGGTATATTTAACATTAAAGTTTATAAGTCAAAGAGAAAGGTTTGGGAGTATAGTTTACCCGATTAGGCCTATTTAAAACAACGGCGCTTTCATTTCGCCACCTATTGGTTAACAATTGAACTTGTAAAGCATGCTCTTTATATGAAAGCTAAATCTGGGGTTTTTAAATGTTGGAACTTGACCTTTTGAGTTATTTAAAGGATAGAAACTTATCCGGTGACAGTTTCTTGGATTCACCTAAAATTTTTGCAAGTCCCCGGCTGAAATCGTAAGGAAAAACAATTTTTTTTTAAAATGTAGACAAAAGACTTAAATCACGCTCGTTAAAGCTGATAAATTGACCTGTTTACCCAGGGGAATAGAAATAACACCCCCAAGTGGGAATCGCGTGACTTAAGTCCACCTACGAATTTTAATCACAAAAAATATGAAATTCGACCTTGATCGTTGAACATTTAAATCCGATTTAGTGGTGAAACGTTTAATCCCTAAATTCATTGACGTTTTTTAGGTTTAATTACAAAATTTGTAATGATAAAATAACCGGTTACTACAACAAAAAAGCGATATACGTCGATCGATCATAGTACAAGATAAAAAGTTATAGTAAACAAATCGAACGTCATAGACCAAGAGTCCGTTTGTACGGATTTTTGTTTACTGATATCGAATTTTGTGACGTAATAAATTGTAGGAGTGTGACGGGTGAGAATGAAACAAAATTGGTATTTACACTTAGAATTTTATTTTTTCAAATTTTTTTTTTCTATATTGAGTGTCAGGTGAAATTGACCTAGTTTGAGGCTTTTTCAAGAGCTGGGCACTGGATTTTTCGTGAGGTGAAGCCCAACAGAAGCCCCTGGAAATATTGATCAGTTTTGCAGTGACGTCAACAATTCAGTGACGTTGTGAAGGGGGGAGGTGGCTGGCCTCTTCAATCGATTGGTTACACACTCAGGTGTAGTGTGACGTCACAGAACTGCAGTCATTTTCCACGCGAGGGATGAGACATTTTATGTGTAAATAAAAAATATCTGCGTTTTGAAGGAATTTTTAATTTCACTTGAAACGCCTTTTTTCTTTGAAGTATATCATCGGAAGTGGACAAAAAGGGTTTCATTTAAAAAAAAAAAAAAAATTTTTTTTTTAAAATGTGGTTGCCCACGCAGTATGAGCATAACTTGGTCGTGGAAACACCCCCGCAAAACCGCATTCCTTTTGCATTTCTGTGATGACTAAATCACTTTATTAAGAAAAGAAAAAGTATAATTCATAATAAGTTAGCCCCGGGGACAATGTGACGTCAATTTGACGTCGTGATTTGAATCATTCGTTTTTCTGCATAAGAAATTCTTCCGATAAATTTTAGTGGGAAGAGAAAAAAAAAATGTTTTGTTTTGGTCGTAATTACGTAACGAAAAACTCTACCGGAAATTAATCATAACAAACACGTTATAGACATTCAAAATATAATAATTATTTTAAAATAAATGAAATTTATAAAACATCCGTTTCAAGATTACATTATCACGTTATTTTCACTCTTTACTTGTACATTTATCAAATTTAAAAATAGTATTTCATTCACTAAAAACAAGATAACCGAGTAGTGACGTCATAAGAGATACAACTAGAATCTATTATACGATAGCATGTGATAAAAGCATATTTTCAAATCCCATAACGCTCGAAAAAAGAGAAAAATTCATCGGAGGAATCCCTCGAATATCGATCACGTGTGTCTGGGGTCGGGCCGTGACGTTGTGCATCCGAGGCACGCGCTCGTGACGTTTCACGCCTCCGATTGGCTGTAGAGGCGGACGCATGGAGCGTGACGTCTGTGTTGACGTCACATAACTACACTCGGTACCTCTTTCAAGATAAACGCGAGTTGTGAGTGTGTGTGGCTCAGTTGGAGGATCCGCAGCTGATTGCAGCTCGTCACACCGGTCATCAGATGGGATACTTGAACCGATGAGGGACAATACTGGATTATTATCACATTGAATGAGGACGATTAAGCATTTCCGACACTCTAGTGCATTTACTAGATTCTGTGGACATTCCTCCTCGTGGCGGTGGTAGCACCAAACCGCGTGCCAGGGAGATTATCCCTGACCGCCTTAGCATTGTCTCAACGTAAGTATTTTATTGTTATCATCAACTAGGTTTGGGTTAAATTTAGATGTTTTGCTACTTGTTGATGAGTTTGTAGTCATGGGAATGGCAGCATCATTTGTTGCTTTGGTTACTTATTGGATTGATTTTATTTGACGGCGTCACGTGGTTCAATAGGATTTTTTGTGACGGGGTTTTTAGTTGATTTTTTTGATTTTTTTAAAAAATTGCATTGCCTGGCGTATTAGTGTATTGTTAGTTGATAATAGGGTGCAGTGCGATTGAAATTCGGCTGTGTAGAAGTCATTGTTTTCGAGGGAATTCCGCGTTTGTGTGTATCCCAGAATAGCGCGTTGCGCGTGGCGATGTGCGTCATATTTGCGTCACGAATCTTGGAAACACGCCAAATCGGCCTTGGCGCCGCCGTTACGTCACGCTGCGAGAGGCGGGCTCAGCGTGACGTGAATGCAGTAACGGTGCATTGCTTGAACAATGTACTACGAACGTATTATTTTGTTTCGGGTGGATGGATAGAGGTTTTCCCGGTTGTAATAGTTGGGTGTTTATTGACGCGGTTGATTGATCGATTGTTGAATGGGAGTTGCGACAAGATCGGGTTTTATAATATATAAAAGTTATGAAATGTGTGAAATCAAATGAGAGATGGGTTGGGTGGTATTGTTGAATTGGATTTGTAGTTTTATTGGAGATTGTTTTAAAATTTGTCTTTTGGCGCCATCTGTTGGTTGAGATTGTGATTAGAGAGTGATATTATGCGAAAGCGGTTTATCAACGTTTAACAATGGAATCGGTGAATTGAGACGGTGCAGTCAGATTGAAAAAGATGAGACGAAAGATGGAGCTGAAATGTCATTGGCTTCAATGGTCTCTAGAGATGGGGAGTTTGATGGCGGAGACGCCGCCTGTTTTCACTCTCATTTGTCGACGAACTCGCGTCAAGTGACACTGGTTTTCATGTCCTCGGATTGTTATTTCCACCTGCCAGGTACTTTTATTTTTGTTTTTTGTATTTCCCCTAGTGACTAATTTTAGAAACACGTGGGAAAATTTAATTTTAAAACTTTTTTTTTTTTTTTTTTTTTTGTTTTAGTTTTAAGTTTACATAATTTTTACCCGATTTTATTATTATTTAGGTTTTAGTGATTACAAAATTTTTTTTTTTTTTAATGTGTTGATTTTAGATTTTGATTTTTTTTGGGGTTATTTAATTCCCCGAGATTTGGACTTTGAAGTTTATAGGACGCTGACTTGTGTTTTTGTTGACCGGTTTTTAGTAGGTTAAATTTTTAATTTTTGTTTATTTGTTTTTTTTTTTTTTTTTTTTTTTTTAAAGAAAAGTTTTTGTAGTAAATTATTAATTGAATGATGCCCTTTGGTATGTTACAAATGAACATCCTGTGAATGAAATTTTTTCTTAATGATTTACTTAACCTTTTTAAGCGGGAATTTTTTTTTTTTTTATTAAATTTATCATTCATTGGCCAAAAGGCAAAGTGAGGTTTGTTGGGGGGGTCCGGAAAGAAACTGTTATCATAAGAAAACACATCCTGCTGTTCGTTTTGTAGTAAATTGGTTAATTATAAGTAGTTTATTTATTTTGGGGGTGAAATTTCTTTACTAACCATTAAATTAATTTTTTCTGTGTTGAGTTTTTATTGGCGAAAGTTTTGGAATTGAAAATGAAGATGGAAAAAAATGAATTAATTTCATTTTTTGGGATTGTGAAAAAGTGATGGATTTGAATGATTTTTTTAAAAAAAATCCCAAATGGGATTTTTTTTTGTAAGTGGCGACTAACGGAGAAAATCAAAATGAATTAACTGGAAATTAAAACAGAGAATATTTTTCCCTTGTCGCCATTTATAGGAATCTTTTGAATGACGTCAATCAACTTTTTCACCTATTCTTCATTCATGCGAAAGTTCGGTGAGTAAAATATCGAGAGAGAAAAGAAGAAGAAGAAAAAAATTGAAATTTTTATATAATGTTTTGTTTTATTTATACTTTTACCCTCATTTTTCATTTCAAAATGCCCGCCTGAAAGTGGGCTTTTCACCACGCATGCTGCTCCGTAAGATTAGCACTTCCGGATGGAGATTGAGACGAAGGTGGGGAAGTGGGGATATAAGGTGACTTCCGGATCTTGTCCTTGGTTAGGCACCGGATATTGTTTACCGGAAGTTGATTGCGAGGGAGGAGTAGCAGGATGGACAAAAAAAAAAAGTAAAGAGGTTCCTGAATGGATGATCCGACTCGAACTTTCATTCACTTAAGAATTCACTAAGGAAATAAAAAAAAAAAAAAAAAAAAAAATTAGAAAAACTTATCAGCGCATGCGCGACCGTAAAATTTATCAGTGTATATACTGTATACATGAACGTACGGGATTTTAAAATTTGTTCAAGTTTGTCATGAAACTTTATATTGGTGGATTTTGGAAGTGGCGATATTTGTCAACTCGTAAGTATGGAAGTTTGTTTGTTACATAACAGGAAGTTGGCACTTTTTTTTTAAAAAAAAATTGTTGGTGTAGTTTTGTTAAAAGATTATTTTCTTACATCTTTCACAGCGAGCGAGGTGTCGAAGCCAGTGTGCACGAGCAGCGGTGTGGTCTCGTGCGCCCCCAGCCCTGTGTACACGACCTCCGGGTCCCAAGAAGGACAAGCAGAAAAGGCAAGCGATACTCTACAGCAGCAAACAACCACTACAGAAATGCTTGTTTTGCCGCCACAGGTAAATAAAGGAAATTCGACTTTTACTTTTATAACATTTTTATTTATAAAAAAATTATAACAATTTCTTATATATAAAAACTTCAAATTAGTTTTTAAAAAAAAAAACTACAACGAAAAAAGTTTATCACTTTCCGGTTTCACTTTTTTTTTTTTTTTTTTTTTGGTCAGCTAAAGTAAGTTGATACGACCTCTGGTGTTAAATAAATGAGATTACCCAAACTGATTAAACATAAAAAGTGAAAAGTAGTTCCAATGACTGATTTTTTTCAACCGATAAGTGATGGGATGTATAAAAAAAATGAGGGTAAAGAAATTAAATTGAAGGGGTGGGGGTTGTGGTAAAACATATTGACTAAAGGGTGCGCATAATTGACTCCCTCCCATCTGTTTTGTAATGTAGAACCAGCAGAAAATGAATCTCTTTTTAATAGATTGGAGTAAATCACTGATGAGATACCATCATTTAAAGTACGAGAAAATCATTCCACTTGGGATTAACTAGTAATTCACTTTGAGATTGAAAGTTGAAAGGAAAAAAAAAAAAAAACTAGCGTGACATTTTCACGGATAAGTAGCGATGGCATTTTGTATACAATAGCAGACTTCCTTTGTCAAATTGATTGCAGACTCTGTCTTTTTTATTTTCCTCTCTAGGAAAATTAATCAAAGTGGTGGGTAAGCAATACCCGATAAGCACCATATGGTGATTTTTTACAAACACAAAAAAAAGTTTTTTTATTATTATAAAAATAAAAGATATATATAATAGAATTTAAGATGCACTCAGATTTGACAAATAATGAAATTAGGGTATCCAGTATCGAGAGAGATCGGGAAAAATAATTGGGCTTGGTCCGTCGGATTGAATTGAATTGGGATAAAAATGAGTAGAAAATCAAATTTTGTTATATTTGGTCTAATAAAGTTAATTTTTATTGCAGTCTCCAGCGTTCTCGTCTTCGCCATCTCTTACGTTTGCCACTAGTGGTGATCCACTAACTTCAGTGTCATTCTCTTTATCGGCATTCGGCGAAGAAGCAAGTGCATTTGCCACGTCGCCATCCCATCAAGAAGTCGTCCCATCTCATTTCACCCCGAGTCCACAAACTGATCCGTCAGCATTTGTCGACGTCTTCCCAACCGAATTCCTGGCTGGTTTAACCGCTACTTCGCCTTCACCTCAACCCCCGACGACTTTACCTTCCTTTCAAGAAACCTATTCCCCTCGCTATCGACGAGATTCACAGCCCGACGTTGGCGTCTTTTCCTACACTTCGCAGACCCCTAGTCCACCGTCTCAAGTGTCGACTTCCACGTCTTTTGACCCGTTTGTAACCGTGGCTGAGTTTTACAAACCGGCACCTCCAACGACCAAACAACCGCCTAGTTCAACTTATGTGCCAAGTTTAGCGGCGTCTTCAGCTACGGCCGTCACTTTTGGTCAATCCGTGTTTGCAACTACCAATACTGAGTTCACTCGATTCGTTTCGCCTGTGCAGCAGACAACACAACCGACCGAGTTTGGGGGTTTGTCTTTGCCGTCACCGTCGGGTGATACAACTTTTCTTCAGGGTCCGACATCTTTCGTTCCGCAGGCGTCGACTGATTTGCCTGGTCCTTCAGGTCTTACACGTAGACCGAGGAGGCCTTCGTTGACTCTACAATCTTCGGATCCAGGGTATGTTTTTTTTATTTATTGGATTATTAAGTGTTCTTTTAGTTATAGTTTTTTTTTTTTTTTTTAATTATAGAGTCGATGTTCAAAAATTGCGTATGCAAAGTCCTACAGCGCCGAGTACACCATCAAGTACGAGGTCTTCACCGACCCAGGAAAAACCTCAATCTCCATCTCAATTGTGTGCCGTGTGCGGGGATAATGCCGCTTGTCAGCACTATGGTGTGCGAACTTGTGAAGGATGTAAAGGATTTTTTAAGGTTGGTTGGGACGAGTGGCGCCATCTGTTGATGTTGTTTTGAAGTGTTATTTTGTTTTGGTTGTAGAGGACGGTTCAAAAAGGAGCTAAGTATGTTTGTTTGGCTAATAAGGATTGTCCTGTTGATAAACGGCGAAGAAATCGGTGCCAGTTTTGTCGTTTTCAAAAATGTTTAGCAGTTGGAATGGTTAAAGAAGGTAGAAATTTTTTTTTTTTTTTTTAAAGTTTTGAGGATTTAAAATCTCAAAATAATTTTTCAGTTGTTCGTACGGATAGTTTGAAAGGTCGTCGCGGCCGACTGCCATCCAAACCTAAAAGTCCTCAAGAGTCGCCACCTTCTCCGCCTGTGAGTCTCATCACTGCCTTGGTTCGCGCTCATGTGGACACTACACCCGATCTTGCCAATTTAGATTTGTCACATGTAAATTTTTTTTTTTTTTATAAATTGATTCAACTTTTCTAAAAAAAAAAAATTTTTTTTCTTATATTTTAGTACAGAGAATGTTCTGGTGCAGAGTCTCCAAGTTCAGACGTTGAGCAAATTCAAAGGTTCTACAACATATTAACGTCATCTATCGACGTTATTAAAACATTCGCAGATAAAATACCAGGGTTTGGTGATTTGTGTCGGGATGATCAAGATCTTTTATTTCAATCGGCCAGTCTTGAATTATTTGTCCTTAGGTTAGCTTACAGGTGAGTTCTTTTTTTCTTTTTCTTTTTATTTGGTCGATATTGACCTTGACCCGAATATTATTTGATTTTTTTAAAAGGACAAAACCTACTGACATGACCTTCACTTTCTGCAACGGAATGGTGTTGCATAAGGAGCAGTGTCAACGCAGCTTTGGCGACTGGTTGCCAGCTATCAACGATTTTTCATACGCAGTCCACACCATGGAACTTGACATCTCAGCTTTTGCATGTCTTTGTGCTCTGGCTTTAATAACAGGTTAATAAATTTAAAAAAAAAAATTAATTATTTTATTAATTTTTAATTTTATGTTTCAGAACGACACGGATTGCGAGATCCGAAAAAAGTGGAGCAACTTCAGATGAAAATTATCGGGTCTCTTCGAGATCACGTAACATACAACAGCGAAGCACAAAAGAAGCCACATTATTTTTCCCGTATTTTAAGCACACTTCCAGAGCTTCGCTCTCTTAGCGTTCAGGGTCTGCAGAGGATCTTTTACCTGAAACTTGAAGACATCGTCCCAGCTCCACCACTCATAGAAAACATGTTTGTTTCTAGTTTGCCATTTTAAGAAAATGATGAGATAAAATTATGGAAAATCCACCAGACAATATTGAAATACATCATCATATTTTTTTTATTTTTCATCATTTGTGTTCACTTATAGATACAGATTTTTAAAAATGATGGGGAAGTGGATTTTTCTTTTAATGCGATCATATCTATATTTTCTGCTGTCTGGTTTAAATATTTTTTTATATTATTGTTAAAGGATTGATTAGTTGAACATTATTATTTTTATAATTTTTTTTTATATTGTCAATGTTGTCATCAGTATTTTTTGATTGATAAAAGAATTAGCTTTTTATTTTCTCTGCTAGTCAGTTTTTTTTATCTGCTATAACTGCTAATGTTTACTTAATTCTTCTATTGTATACATTATAAATATATATTAAGAGACATCCCCCCCATTTCCTAAACTTAACCTTTTTAACTCTTGATATTTCTGTCTCTTTCCTGTCTTCACCGTGATTAAAGAGATTGTAAATGACACGAAATCACACCTTTAGCTAACCAATGCAAACATTTTCTCTTTTTAATTGTAAAGCTTATAAAATTTATTATATTTTTTGATTAATTGTGCCAAATTTTTGTCTGTTTTGGTTTGTTTAGTTAAATTTAGAAATTTTTTTTTAAATATTAGGGGAGCTTGAGTAACTGATTTTAGAAAATATTTTCACTATGATTTGTGGTAGCTATTGAACCATAGACTAATTCATGTTTTTTTTCACTAAAAGATTAAATCTAGATGAAAGGTCTTTTTGACTGATAGAAAAAGAGAAATGTGCCTCAGATATTACTAAAATTCAGTCCAACTTTAAAAAAGATAAACAGAAAAGATTTCCATTATTTTTTGAATTGTTTGCAAACAAGATTTAAGAAGGAAATATTGTTAAATGAGTAGATTATGAAGAAATATGTATATTTGTGGATGTTAGTGTTTCGGCCATCTTTGTGTCAGTACTTCATGATTTCAATACAATTAACTGTGTTTATTTCATTGTTTTTGTATTTTTTTGGCACTGCTGCAACTTTTTTTTATTAAGTAATTAAGTAATTTAAATATACTTTACTGATGTATAAAAAATTATGAAAATGTCCATGAAAAGAAATTTTATATTATATCATATATTATATGTCTATATGAATGCTATATATAAATATATATATATATAAATGACATACAACAATATAACCCAAAATAATTCTCATTTTTGCCATTTTTCTGTGATAGAAATCCTATAACTGTGTTTTGTTCTTGTCTTTGTGCAGAATAATTTTTTTTTCGTTTTTTTTTGTTTAGTCAACTACTTTAAAAGTTACAAAAGGATTTTTAAGTTAGGCAAAGAGAAAACACCATTCCGCTATAAAATGAGAGCATTCAGTGTCAGGTTTAGCTCCCATTTTTTGTTCTGCAGTATTCTTGTGCCACTTTTCCCCTAAATTTGGGTGTTATATTCTTGTTAATAAAACTTTAAAAAATTAACTAAAGCTACGGTTGTGTTTATTGAAGCAAACACGCAAGGCGATGAATACCAAAATACAGATGAGAAGGATTAGTTAAATAATTTGATTTTGAAAATCCCGCGCTTTTGGTACCGATGACGTAACATGCTGTCACTTTTTTTCTGACAATCTGTCAACGTTTAGTTCTTTCTAACTTTTATTCGAACACATTTAATAGAAAAAGTTTTTCAAAATCTTTTGGCTATTATTAAATCTTTCCATAAAATAGTTGTAAAACGGAAGAGAGTACTAAGACAGATAATAAATAATCTTTAATAACAAAGTCGACTGGATGATTTCACTTTCGAGGTTGGTTAAATCGCAACATCAACATCTTGATCCATGTAGGGTAAACATGATTTCATTTCACTTTTAAGTTGATACAGCAAAATAAGTGATGACGTTGTATTATAATTTGTTTACATGAAACACGACTGTGATCAAACATTTATTTGTCTTTCGTTTAAATTTTTATGAAAGTATATTAAAATTAACCTCGTCGCTACAACATTTGTGCTTCTCCCTGTTGGCAGATTACGAAATTAAAATACACGGTTACGGTTTTAACTTCAAAAACCTTAAGGAAGTTGCAAGGACATGAGCACATGTTCTCAACGATAGTTGGCTATTGGTCATTCCGAAGGAAGTGACATAACTCCTGGTTTGTCTATCAAGTCAAGCTACACGTCAAGTCCACGAACATGAGCTGAATATCACCGTTGCTCGTCGGAATACAAGGTATATAAATACTTTGCCTTTGAACAAGACAAACCGTTCCTATTCATCCGGCAGAAGGGTCAGAATGTGTTATTTGTCCTTTGGAAGAGTGACCAAATCCGTTGCATGGGAAATTTGTGATAAAATAATGTGGTAGTGGTACGGTGCCAAATGAGCATGTTTTTTTTTTTTTTCCATTTACAATTCAAATAACTTTTCATGTTCATATGTTGTAAGAAAAAAAGCATATTTGTGTTTATTCTAGTTTAATAATATCGGTAGTTTATTGTGAGGCCTTCGGTTCGTTTAAAACTTTTTTTTATCGCAGGTCCTCGTATTTTACCTTTTGGAAACGCTGTTTCTGAAACACCATTCCAGCACTCGAGCAGATTTTACCAAACACATGCCTCGAATGTGTTACGGATTCAAGAAAAAGTCGAGTCTCGTGTACACATTGTTGTGGTATGAGTTAAGTTGTATGGTTTTCAACATTTTAAAACTCAAAACAGTCTCATTTTTCATTTCAAATAGAAAAGTGAGACTGTTTTGTATTTTTATTTTATTTATTTAAATTCACATAAACATGTGAGTAAGTGATGGATTATTGGTTAGAGTGGCCGATTTTCGAAGGTTTCAACCTTGCTTGCAACTTCCTTTTGGGTTTTAAGGTTTTTGAAGTTAAAACCGTGTATTTTATTTTCGTATTCTGCCAACAGGGAGAAGCACAAACGTTGTAGCGACGGGGTTACTTTCATAAAGTTTGATCACAGTCGTGTTTCATTTATACAATTTATAATACAAGATTTTTGACGTCATCACTTATTTTATTTTATTAACTTATAGTGAAATGAAATCATGTTTACCCTGCACGGATCAAGATGTTTGATGTTGCGATTTAACCAACCTCGTTCAAATTATATCAAACAAGAGTGAAATCATTCAGTCGACTTTGTTTTAAAGATTATTTATTATCTGTCTTACAAGTTGGTACTGGATGTGTTAACGTAAGCGAAATACTCCGCCGACTGATTCATAAGAAAATATTTTTTGATGAAAGTGATCTCTCTCTAGAGAATCTGGGACGGTTGATAAATTTGAGTTATTCGATATGAAATCGATAAACTTGACGGTAAAAACAAAATGAGTCATGTTATGTTAAAATGATAAAATTCCAAACGTTTGGAAGACTGTGATTGGTCGTTGATGACGTAATTGTTCCTAAACGGCAATGATGTTAGGGACCCTCCTGGCGTACAATGCATGCAGCAGTGTTTGAAGGAAACCACGTCTTTATCATCCACCTTTAAAACCGCGACAAAATGTCAGAGAAATTTCCTCTATCTCGTTGTAGAATTACATTTAAAAAGTTTGTAGAGGTGGCCATACCGGTAATTATAGAAACACTGGAAAACCACAGAAAATACATAAACAAGGTAAGAATTTAAGAAGGCTGCGATTTAAAAGTCGTTACAAATTTTGTTTTTCAGTACAAAAAGAATCAAGACTGGGACAAAGTTAACGTTGAACAAGTGAACGCATCGAGGGCCGTTCTACAACTTCGATCTCAGTTTAGGGAAAGCGAACGACTTAGAAGAAAAATTCGACATGAAGATTTGGCTGATTTTGATAAGAAATTGTTACCACTTAAAACACGAACTTTGAATCTTGTTCATGAGATTTTAAGTAATTTTCTGATATTTAACTGCTTTTTTTTAAGTGTTACTAATTTTTAAGATTTTTATTTATTTTTATTAGCTGATCAAAAAAACGTAATAACACCATCGAGGCAAATAAGTTTCGGGGAAAAATGCAAAGAGGTATTTGGAAAAAATGTAAATAAGGGTGATATCTGGGACGATGCAATCGAAATGGAAGATTTTTCATCAGTTAATATCATTCGTAATAAAGTTGAAGCAATTTCAACGAAGACGTTACATGACGTAAGATAATCATTATGCCTCTACTTGACCATCAAAAACCAAAAATTATATTTATAGGAGTTGATAGCTCTCAATAGATTGATCCGCAGTCTTCCTAAAATGGGTTGTGTAAGAACATTTAATTAAAAAAATGAAGTACTTTTGTTTACTTATTGATGCCTTTCAGGATTACAAAAATACGGAATTATCGGAAGATTTTAAGCCTAATGATTGTCCTTGCATTCGTTCACGCCAGAGTGCGCCTAGTCCTTACGTTGGATTGTTTTATGGACGAAGTGTTGGCGTTTCACACACATTTTTTATGTTTGGCTGTTTGGGTAAGCTGTGTAATATAAGTGAAAAACAAAAAACTCAATTCGAAATTGAGTTACAGTCGATGCCAAAAAGACGACGTAATTTTGACGATACGTAAACTGCGTGACTACATTTTTTGGTTTTAGTTTGTAATAAAAAAAAATAAAAATTATTAGTATTTAAATGTTTATTTTTATTCGGTTTTTATTACACGAAGAGTTTTTAAATTAGAGCGCCAAATATAGTTGCGGTGACGTCACTTATCACGTGATTTTTTGTAAGCCAATCAACATTAGCGAAACGGAAACTTTCATCACAAAACAGCTACGAGAAATAGCTAGGTTTTATAACTGTTTTTACTATTTATTTATCAAAAGAAATGATCACTAGTCCTGCTAAATCATTAACAGAAGATGCTTCAAAGGTTGACCAAGTAAATAAGTTGCCTTTAAAGCGGTTTCAACTCGCATTACACAAGTTTGCTGACATAGCGCTTCCATTGCATTTAGAGACGCTCAAAAAACAGAACTTAAATATTCTTATTGTAATTAAATTACATTAATATAAAGTATCGAATGCGTATTATATTGCTTCTATATTTCAGTACAAAAAGAATGAAAACTGGGATCAAGTTCATAAGGAGCAAGTAAATGCGTCGCGTACAATTCAACAACTAACAGCTGATATTTGGGAGGTTGAGAGGTTAAGAAATAAAATTCGTGACGAAGATATCCTGGAATTCGACAAGAAAGTAGATCCACTCAAATCTCAAATTTTAGAGACGGTCAGCAAATTTTTAAGTAATTTACTTACATTGACAAAAGCAAAATATAAGATCGTAACATTTCTTATTTATTCCAGGCGACCATGAAAGAACAAATTTACCTTCGCCTATAATAAGAAGGCAACAAAATATATTCAATGACAACGCTGAAAGTGGTGAAAAAAATGAGAATGGAGAAGTGCCGCAATCGGATCTTGAGTGCCAACTCCAAGTCAATAAAGAAGATGAAACTCAACCTGAAGAGGAAATTATTCGAAATAATAAGAGTTTACTCGCATCTTGCAAAAATTTATACCGCGTACGATTGAGATTTTTAGATAAAAATTAAAAGACGAGTTTTAATCTTTTGAAATTTCAGGACTTAATCGACTTAAATAAACTAATTCATCATTTTTCACAAGCCGTTCATGTAAGTTAAAGATATTTTAAGATTTATTTATGGGAATTGAATATGATACTTTCCAGAGCCAACAAACACAAATTGATCAGATTCAAGATCATTTAGAAGAAACGGAAGAAAATGTCCATGAAGGAACGAAACAACTAGGGAAAGCAGTAAAGTACAAAACTGTACTCTATCCAATCACGGGTGCTCTAATTGGATGTTGTGCTGGTCCTGTTGGTCTGGTAGTTGGAATCAAAGCTGGAATTGCTGCAGCCGTTGGTGGCAGTTTATTGGGCTATATGAGTGGTAAATATATCAAGAAACGAAATGAAGGGGTAGTTGAAAATACTGAAATTGAAATGGGAGATCTACCGAAAAGTAAAAGTATGTCTGATGTTGTTGCCAGCGGAAGTGGCAGAATTGGTACGGAATTAAGTAAAAATGGTTTAACATTATCGGAGAGTAATTGGACTATTGCCGATTCGAGTAAATCAAAAACAAGTAACAGACGTACGAGTTTTCCAGTTAAGTTATAAATTAATTTTCTACGCTTTGCCTTTCAAATTATGAGTTGATTTTTAATTTATGTGATAATTCTTACTGACAAGTGAGTAAAAGAAATCAGTTTGAAAATTTTTATTGTATATAGTATTGTGATTATATACTTTTTATATAAATTTTGGCACATAATTAAAAACTCGTAAACAATAAATTATTTAAAAAATAAGCAACTGAATATAAATATTGCAAAAAATATCTTCACACAATGCACGTTAAAAAAATCACCTTTTTTTAAAAAACAGAATAACAGCAATTTAAAACAAGCTGAAAATATGAAAAAATATACAATTTTCACAAAAACTCCTTTCTACAGTTCATTTCAAAAATGAATCACTATTTTTAACATTCTGGAATTCTACTTTTTTTTAAAAAGTTCATGCTATTATTTTTAAATATTGAAAAAATAACCAATTAGTTTTTATTTTTGATGATTATGTGGATTCGATTGTCGTAAAGTCAATCTTGTCATCTCACTGACGTAACAATTGCAGAATCGGACACGTCTCCAAGTAGAATATGTTGTTCTGGAGTAACGACAGGTGCAGGTCTGTCACCAGAATTGGAGCCAGCTTCAACCGGAGCGTCAACTTCCTCAGTATAGTACTGAGCTGTATTCAGGTAATCTTTAAGTCGTTTTGGTAAGGGTAATTGCGCAATTAGATCCCTCCTAACTGCCTTTAAGATTATAAACCTGGCAAATAAAATTTGATTTAAGACTACATTTTACGATAACTTGGCGAAAATATTTAACCTGCACATGTGTTGCAAGGATTGCACTTGTTTAAACCGGGAAACGGGATGTAGCAGCTGTACACGCATCGGGCCTAATAACGGCCGTCGGTGAAGAAAAAACAAGTAGCGACCACTCCTTGAGTGTTCCACTGCGTTTTCAATGAAACCGACAATTGTGTGACTTCGGAAATTTGTGAATGTTCCGAAGCTGAAGTTGCCTACGTATAAATGATATAACAGTTAATACATAAAATCAAATTTTATTTCATGAAATTGAACCTTGATCATGTTCTATTCTAACATGTCTCACAAGCCCGTTTAATTTAAATGTTAAACTAAAAATATAATGCTCGTCCGAACTATCACGAACGATAAATGATCCGTCAGGTTCATTTGCTAATAATTTCTCAGCAGCTTCGCCACTAATCGGACCCCAATACCATCCATACTAAAATGGAAAGTAAAATTTTAAAATTTTTAGATACAAAATTTATTATTTTTATGTTTACATCTTTGACTTTGTGAATGCTAGAAGTAAAATCTGTTGGTTCGGACGACTCCGTTGTACACTCATCATTTTCTACGATATAGAAATTAATATTAAAAATTATTAACATTTTCTTTCTTATTGCAGATTTTACCTGAATCTGGTCCTCCATCCAACGTCATTTCCTCTTGATCTCCATTCAACGGTAATGGCGGTAATGCTCGATTAGCAAAAGGACTTAAACTCGGAATACTTTGACTGGGTGTATTCAATAAATTCGACGTACCTTCGTGACTTTCTATATCGCTATCGTGATGCGACGATAACTCTTCACTCGATTTTGACAGCACTACGGACGATCTTGAATGTCCTTTTTTAAACCAACCTCTTAGAGTCTGTTTCAAAGCTGAAGGGAAACTTTTTCTTTGATTCCTTTGTTTTTCATCCAAAACATCTTCATTTTGTTTGCGATTTCTTCGTTTTATTTGCATAAATGGAACCTTTTTCGAATTCCTCGATTCGCTACAATCTTTTGACATCACCAACTGCTTATTGCAGTTATCGTCGTCGTCGTTGTTGTTGTTGTTGTTACTGGCGCTGTTGTTACCGTAAAGACGTTGAAGTGAAATTTTTACCTCTTCTAGGGTCATGTGAATTGGTTCGGTTGAGGGTTCGAAACGACGCCGATATGGCGACGAGAGTCCATCGTAGTAATAAGATGGTGGGTTATTTTCCTCGCTAATCTCTTGATTATTTTCATCGGTGTTTTTTGATATGTTTTGTGTTTGGTTGGTTGTTTCTTGGGAATTTTCTTTGGAGAAACTCCAGGTTGAGATCTCATAATCGTCGCTGGATTCTTCTGCTGCCGGGCTGTTTGCATTTGTAGTCGAGTTGAGTTTCTCGTCTTCCGCTGAGACTGATGGGTTTGGGGATGAATTTTCGGTGGTTGTTTCAGTGTTTCGTAGGAAATTTTTACAGCTAACCATTAATAGAACGCCATCGTTTTCCTCATCCGATAATGGCGCGGTATCCACATTTCCGTTGCCATCAACTTTGCCATTTGTTTGTTTGTTGCTGTTATCGTCTTGTTCGGTTGGCGATATTTGATTCAGTTCAGTGGCATTTATGATAGTTGCATTTGAAGGATTCATTTCATTCATAACGTCGATTGCATAATCATTTGGAATTCCTGGAAAATATATCGCGTGTATTGTGGAATTTGATTGATTTTTTTTTTTTTTTTTTGGTTTTAAATTCTTACCGTTTTGATTTTGTATGTAAAATTTTCAAGAGCATTTTCTTTTTCTCTCTACTTCTTTTTTTTTACATGATATGTGGAACAATATTTAGCATCTACTTTCTAAATGTTACGTACCCAATAACAACAGACCGTCACCTTACGTCGTGATTGGTTGGATGAACAGGAAATACAAATAAGTCAATTTAGTAATTAAAAATTGGGAAAGAGACAAAACCGATTAATTTTCTGTTCAAATGTTTTGATAATTTGCATTAAAAACGAAAAAATAAAAGAATGCAACAAATTTAGAGATTGTATCGATCACTAGGTAGCGTCACCGACCGAATTCCCATTCCGGCGCGGCGAGCGGCGTGCACCTTGCATTAATCGATTGTTTATACTTAAAGCATTAAAAATGTTGGTCTTATTTGAAACTGCAGCAGGTTACGCTATTTTTAAGGTAAGGCTAAGCGTTTTGAGCAAAATAATAAATTTTCAAGGTTTTTAAATTAAACCCAAACCGAGTTATTAGCCTCCTTATGTTTAGGCCTAAATTGCCCCACGTGGAGTTAATTTTTATTCTTTTTTGCAGTTATTAAATGAAAAGAAATTACAGAAAACAGAAAATTTATTCAAAGAGTTTGAAACTCCCGATGAAGCGAGTAAAATGTAAGAAGTCGGAAAAATGACGTGAAATGAAAATATTTAAAATAATTCTTTCCAGTGTTAAGATGAAACACTTCGAAAAGTTTGGAGATATGACTGAAGCTCTATCAGGTAACAACACAAAAATAAAAACATTTACAAATTTAAAATGGTTTTTTTCGCTTCATATTTCAGCTGCCACAGCTGCAATCGAAGGCAAAATGAATAAACGACTTAAAAAAATATTGAAGAAAGTCGTTTTAAAAGAGCCAAGTGAGCAATTAGCTGTTGCAGATGCCAAACTTGGAAATATTATAAAAGTAACTTGTTAGCGAAGAAATATAACTTGACTCGATGTTTATATTTACATAATTTCAGGATAAATTAAATATTTCCTGTGTGCATAATACACAAATATTTGAACTGATGCGATGTATTAGATCCCAAATAGACAGCCTAATTGGAGACTTCCCACAGAAAGAAATGACGGCTATGGCCCTAGGTTTAGCTCACAGGTAAAATATGACAAATTAAATGCAGGAGTATAATAATAAATATAAATTTGTTTTAACAGTTTATCCCGTTACAAACTTAAATTCAGCCCAGATAAAGTAGATACGATGATTGTCCAAGCAGTGTGTAAGCATTTTGAACATTTTTATAAATTTAAAATTGTCGATGATGTAATGAAAGTTTTGATCACGTGATAAATAATAATTTTCTAATTCGTCACTACCTCTGAGACATTCCACATTTTAAATTAATTTTAATAATTTATTTGTACGTTATTTTAATTTTAAATTTTTTTCAATTTCAGCTCTTCTAGAAGATTTGGACAAAGAATTGAATAATTACATAATGAGATGTCGCGAATGGTACGGATGGCACTTCCCTGAACTTGGAAAACTCGTTTCAGACAACATAGTGTTCATTAAAACTGTAAAAACATTAGGTATATAATAATTAAAATTAAAATTGAAATGAAATTAATAAATTCAACTTGATATTAAAGGCATGAGAGAGAATGCAGCCACAACAGACCTTTCTGACGTAGTTCCTGACGACATTGCCACAAGTATTAAAGAACAGGCTGAAATATCTATGGGTACTGAAATATCCGACGAAGATTTACTCAACATTACAATGTTATGTGATCAGGTAACTTGAGTTTTTTCTATCATGTCACGCTAACTGCATTCAAAAATTAATAAAAACTTCAACTTGGGTGAGTTTCACAACATGTGACGTTATTATTCACGATCAACTGCAAAATTTAATTGACAAATGTGTCGTCACAAGTTGTAAACCTCGCCTAAGGTGCAGTACATTTTAATATTTGAATGCAGCGACTTATTCACTGATTTTTTTTTAATGTTTTAGGTAATTGAAATGTCGGACTACCGAACTCAGTTATTCGATTACCTCAAGAACAGAATGACTGCTATTGCTCCAAATTTAACAATTTTAGTAGGAGAGCTTATTGGAGCCAAATTAATCTCGCATGCAGGTTCATTATTAGCCCTAGCAAAACATCCGGCTTCGACTGTACAGATTTTGGGAGCAGAAAAAGCGCTTTTCCGTGCTCTTAAAACGAAAAGTGCTACACCTAAATATGGTATTTTGTACAACGCAACACTTGTAGGGCAAAGTGCTGTAAGATTAAAAGGAAAAGTAAGCTCAAATATAAGGTCGTTTAGCGTTTCAGTTATTAATCAAATTGATGTTATTTAGGCGGCTAGAATGTTGGCTGCTAAAGCTGCAATGGCTTGTAGGGTTGACGCATTAGGTGAAGAAACGAATATAGAGTTGGGTCTTGAATCAAGAGCAAAATTAGAGACTAGGCTTAAGATGTTGGAAGAGGGAACTGTAAGTCAAGAGTTATGTTTTTAATAGTTAACGTTATTAAAATTTTGTTTTAAAATAGATGAGGCGTATTAGTGGAACAGGTAAAATGAAGGCGAAAATGGATAAATACCAAAACAAAAGGTAGAATTTTTTTTTTTTTTTTTGCTTTAAAATTAAAATTGTCCATGATGTAATAAAAGTTTTGATTGCGTGATAAAATTTTTCTAATTCGTCACTACCACTGAGACATTCTAATAATAATAATAAGTTCGTGTTAAAAAAATAGTGTTTTAAAGTTAATTTTCTGATTTTAGTGAAATTTTGGAATATAAGCCTGCCGCTGATGTAACTCGAAAAAGAAAATTTGATGAAATTGATACAGAAGAAACAGCGGCGACAACAACTGTGCCAACAAGTGCTAGTAAAAAGAAGTTAAAAAAGATGAAAACTGAAGCTGGAAATGACGAGGAAGAAACTGTTACCAGTCCTCGTATGTATTCAACATGTTTTATTCAAATTTTAATCTTTTAAGTATACTTTGTTACGTTGCACAGCTAAAAAGAAAAAGAAGGTAAAAACCGAGCCTCAAGAAGATGATGGTAATACTGAGCAAACTCCTGGTAAATTTTTTTGCGGTGTTTAGTATTTATTTTTACTTTATGTTAAATTGTTTGTGTATTGTAGGTAAAAAGAAGAAGAAGAAGAAGGAATCGAAAGATGATGACGACGAAGACGATACAAATAATGTTGACATTCCGCGTAAGCGTGAATTTGTGTATAAAAGTAGCCTACCGTGAATAACTATTTTTATTACTGCAGGTAAAAAGAAGAAAAAATCAAAACAGAAATGAGTTTTGTTGTAAAATTCGGACACCGACCTTCCTAACGCTATCTTATTGTCGTTTGTGATTGAACTAACAGAATAATTTCCAAATAATTTGTAAACTATTATTAAACATGTAGAGATGAATTTGTTGTTCATTATGTATTATCGTTTACACTCTGTAAAAGGTTCAGTAAAAAAAATATTTTTTAATCAAATAGTATTATTTGTTTTTATTCCAATAATTTGTAGAAATGAGAGGAGTTGTAAACAGACTGACTGATGAGTCGGTAGTTATTGCCATCTGTTGCCAAATGGTTTCAACTCTCGGGTTGCAACCGACCAATAAAAATTGGCCTGCTTTGTTCACGTGACTTTCACAAACTAATCAGAAAACCCATTTCGGATTATGGGAAAATTGATAATGGCTGCCTGTTTAGTGCAGAAAATACCCAAGTAGACGTGGATATTCGTTTAGAATTAGAACCTTTTCTTCTTTCTTTATCGTAGCCAGCATGAAACTGCTGGATCTGGGCTAAAAAGCGCGCGAAATGCGCCATGGATCGAGATTCTACGAAGAGTAATGTTGAAGAGTTCACCTTACAGCAGACAATACAGGTGTGTGCTATTACAACCTAATTAGTTAATTCACTGCATTAAAGATTGACATATTCAACACGTTTCAATTCATTCTCAATGAATTCTATCCCGGATAAACATTAACCTCGATGCTCCCGACCTTCCTATTACTTCTCGTTCTCTCTACTTTCTAGGCTTAAAAAAATAAAACACTTTTTTCAAACATGAAATTAAAAATTTAAACCATTTTATTTTATTTACTTAGGGCGGAATTGTAAGAAACAAGCATAGACACAAACAGAGGCAATCAAACGGAAGTCGGTCTGATAGTTCTAACAGTTTCGTTAGACAGGTTAGTGTCACTTCATTTCTTTTTTATTATTTACTAAAATTATTAAATGATAAACGGTTATAAAATGACAGGAAATGTAAACACATTCCCACTTTGTAGCCGTTTAAACTATTAAAAATGAGATAGTTATCTCAGTTGTAACTTTACTCACCATGCCCTACTTAAAGATGATGATGGGATGCTAAGCAAACTAATAATGCAGAATTTCATCACCAGGGAATAAACGCAATATTTAATGCTTATTGCATTTATTCCCAATTGATTTAATATGGATTTTTTTTTATCCAAATGGTTACATAAATATGAAGGTTTTATTATGTTGGTATTGCAATTCATTAGGGGTTACTCCACAATTATTAATGATTAAACCATAATTAAACTCACATTAATGGAAAACTAAAATATTCAACGACACTACGTTTATAATACCACACTAGAAGTAATTAAACGTACATGTAAATTTTTATTAAAGTATCTGCTGTTGTTTACATGGGGATTATATACATCAGGCTGTATATGTATTTCACATTACCGAGGTTTTTGAGACAGTGTGAATATCGATTGGGATTGCCAGGTTGGTAGGTTCAGCAGTGGATGGATATTTGACGTCCCACCCCCTATCCAACCTCTGTGAGCACAGAAATATGAACGAATCTTAGTAAATCAATAAGGTGGTCACGTGATTGGTTCACTGTGTAAAGGTTGCGTTGCAATTGAGTTAAAACGATGGTTGAGAGAGTAAGTTAGGTAGTGTAAGGAATTACTGCTTAATTGAAATTAAGTAAGGCCTAGTTTTCGAGTGGTGAGAATAGGGTTATTTGGATTTCGTTAAACGGGTTTTGCAATGACGTTGAAATGACGTCACGCAGATTTTATGTTAAATTGATGTTGTCAGTTTCCTGTTTTGACGGCGTGTTTATTTACTGATTTACTTATCGCCGATGTTTCTATCAAACAATCTGACACTTGTAAACTGGGGCTATTGACTGATCATATAAAAAGTAATAAAAATGATGTTGGGAAAATTTCGTTTTTGGGTAAACTTCGTTTTGATGGATTTTCATTTTAATAATTTAGATATCAATTTTGAACTTCCGGTTTGTTAGGGAGCGGTAGATTTATCCCTGTAAATTGATTTTGAGAATCATTAATCATCAAGACTTTCAAAACACATCAGACATGAAATCTGTAAATAAGTAGAAACGGGGGTGGGAGTGAGGAAGAAAACTACACGCTTTTAATTTGACGTTCGGAATTTTCTGGCTGTGTACACGCGAACGTGTACGTCACGAGTCGTGCGTAGTAAAACCGGGAGGTCAATAAAAGTGCTTGTATCGAGTAACGGAGAGAAATTACTTCCAGGAACTATTTTATTCATTTGAATACACAAACGTAGAAAAATAGTGGTTAAAATAATACACACTGGAGGTATATAAATCACTCGTGTCTAGTGAATCCAAGGTTGAAAACGGGCGTCGGGAAGCCCGGATGAGAAAATATGACGTTGCGGACATGCGCCGTGTTGACGCTAGTATGCACTAACACGCTGGGAGATTCGTTCTGGCATTAGCAATGCGCGAAAAGCTTGCTCTCTCCCCTTTCGCGCAACCCCCCGTCTGTCAGTTTGTCGGCCTCTGGAACAGCCTGATGCGAATTTAGTGGATTATTTTTGTTTTATCGTTACCGAACTACGACAGTGGGTGATTTAAAGCTACGCATTCTACAAGCCGGGAAGCATGAGGATGAAAAGGAGAAACGGAAACCAAGTAAAACGAAACGAAGCGAAGCAAGAGGCCGCAGTGAGATTGAAATATTGATTCGTGGATAACTGTCGCCTGCTTATTCGACTCACATGGCTAGCAAATGTGGTGACTTTCCCGCGAATTTGTAAGTGTGGATTAACAGAAAACACCGGATTTAAACATGATGGACTATATGAAATCATCGGTATATATGAAAATGTGAAAATCATCAATCGGGAATTTTTTTCGTCTTTTCCGTGTTTTTTCTTTTTTCTTTCCCCCGTTTTCTATTCTTTTCAAACCAAAAGAATAATAACAATGCGCTGCTGAAGGTGAAGACACTAAAAAAACATGACCTAGAATATTTTTCTCATCCACTGCGAAATAACTTTGAGCCGAAATCATGGAAGACAAGTACGAAATGTATTCAAACGTTGGTCTGACGGACGAGAACCGTGATGAAGAGGAATATCCAATGGCATATCGACCTAATAGGTATTTAGGAAAAGAAGTTTTTGAAGAAACGCCTGAAGTATCTCCGCACACGCCCCCGCATTTGACTTCAGGCCGGCAGCGGCAGTCACCAAGAGCCTCGGCTGATCCCCACCCAGGTCCCACTAGAGATCCTGGCAAACATCACCGCATGACCAGTCAGGTGATAATTTCTTACGGTTTATTTAAGCAAACGTCACTTATAAAGGTCAGACTAAGCTATATTCCTTTATATTTTTATTTTTATTTTAATAAATGGCTTCCTCATACTTGAAAAATTCAAATTGATTGAAGATTCTGGTGATAGAGGGCGGCTTCCGGCTCTTTACATTGATATTCTTAAGATGAGGTTAGTTAGGGTTAGTGTAGTTGCTCTTTTTTTTCTCCCCTAGCGGTAACTCTTTAATGTTGCCGCTGGTTGAGTATGTTTACTGTAAGAATATGGATCGTTCAGTAATGTGTTTGTGGTTTTAAAGCGCATCGATTTGCGCATGTGAACACGTTAAATTTTCTACTGGGTTAAATAATTACAAAAAACGGTATTGACCGGTGTGTGAGGAATCGTTAAATAAACGATGCCTCGAGTGAGAATTTAGAAGGAGGTAATGAAATGAAAAATGTAATTCCTGTAATCGTTTGTCACTTTGCCCAATAGTCGTTTATTTCCCAAATTGTGAGTGTGTGAAAATTGGTTGGCTGTGGTGAGAAGAAAGAGAAAAAGTACCCGATTTCGTCACCTGATTGCGCGAAGGTGAGTGTCGCAGGTATCTAAAATTGCAAACTTTGTAGCCGTTTCACTCGTCGTGTTGCAGTCTAAATAAAATGTAAATCTCGAACGTGATAAACGAAAAGCACACAACGATTTCTAACTTTCGCCCCCTCAAAGGAGATTCGTATCAAGATGATTCGCTTTTTGAAGTAGAAGCCTTGCTAGTGGAAATTGACTAAATAAATTTTTCTTCACTGTTTAATTAATCCAGGTTGTTTCTTTGTCAGTGAATATAGTTGGTTAGGTTAATTGTAGGGTTAACATAAAAGAAAATTACTTATTGAAACTGTTATTATCATGAGCAATGTGATATTGACTGTGCGTGTAGTAGTTGCCTTGTCTTTGTTTATTGTCTACACCAGAGGTAGGTGTTGCAATAGTTTCAGTATCAACTTGTAGTTGAATACTTTTTCCAAATCCTCTTGAAAATTTGCTGGTTGTAGTTTAATATTATCAAAATCATTAAATAATATCTAAACTGTGGAGCATATAAGGCTGTAACGTAGATTAAGAGAAGAAAGAACGAAATAAGGCCTATAACATTCCAGCAGCTGTCACAGCTATACCAATGGGACAACATGATAATACAGTAAAAACCAAACATGAAAAGAAGCTTTTGTACATCCCAAAGAAAGATAGAATGAGGCTAAATATCGCCAGCATCATCTACCCTGGCTATACTCGACGGGAAAATAACATATCAGTACAAAGTCAAATCCACATAAGTTGTAATAAGCAATAACTCCAAAGAACGAAGATGGGAAAAAAGGCTTACTGTTGCCGGCAGCTGCCAGGGCCATACGCAATGGGACAACATGATAATACAACATCGAAATCAGTAAAAACCAAACATGAAAAGAAGTTTTCGTCCATCCCGAAGATAGAAATGAGGCTTAATAGGGAGTTTGCGCAACTTGACTTATACTTATACTTATGACTACACCTATGACGATTTATAGAATGCGCAGAACCGGAGTTGGACCGAAGATTCGTTTACTGCGCATTCTGTAAATCGTCATAAGTATAAGTATAAGTGTTAAGTACAGGTCAAGTTGCGCAAACTCCCTAATAGGGAGTTTGCGCAACTTTTGGCAATTTACGGGATGCGAAAAACTGGGGTTAGACCGAAGATTAGTTTTCTGCGCATCCCGTAAATCGTCATAAGCTTAAGTATAGGTATAAGTATAAGTATAAGTCAAGTTGCGCAAGCTCCCTAATGTCGCCAACATCATCTACTTACCCAGGCCGTACTCTACGGGACAATACCATAACAATACAAAGTCAAATCCACACAATATTACAATAAATAAACAAAGACTGAAAAGAAAGAACGAAAAACTAATGGTTAAAGTAACTCGCAAACCAACACCCAGCTGCCGAACCAACAAACAACCTCACAATAGGCTAGAGAAGAAACGAAGAAGCTGTTGGCATTGATTTACTCTTTTTTGATTTCACGACTTTGTACCACCATAGGCCCTATACCTGCTTGGCTTAATTTACAATTTGCTGTTTTAATTTGAACCGTATTGCCCATTACTCTTCTCCCCACTTCAACACTTAAAATGAATCTATGGATTACGGGGATTCTCGAGCAAGTACCTTGAAAAGCAAAATGGTTTAATCCGAAGCTGCAAGTCAATTGTACAAGGTGTTGAAAAACGTGCCAAATGATGTAGAATTTTTCTCAACGATAGATATTAAAATAAAGCCATAAAACGCAGAGAGTTAATCTTTCACTCCTCGTCATCAAAATACCAAAAAAAAAAAAAGAAAAGAATCCATTAAGGAATGTGAAATCCTTTAAAAAGTGAATTTTTTTTCTCACCCCTGTAAAGATGAGTCGATTTTTGTTCTTACGTCACTTGTCACCTTTCAATGGACTAGAGAACGTGTAGCCAATTTTTTTTTCTCTCCTTTTGTTGTTGGAAAATATTTGTGATATGTTTGTAAGGAAATTCCATCGACTGATAGAAAAGTGAGGTTAAGGTCATATGATCAATGATGAAGAGGAGTTTGTAAACAAGGCGATGTTTTAAATTTGATTTATTACGCATCTTTAATTCTTTTGAGTTGTTTTAATTCCATTTTTACTGTTTTGGGTGAGAGGGGAGAGAGAGAGAGAAAAACACAATGTGTTGGAGGATATCGATTTGTTCTGTTAAGTACAGGAAATGAGTTGGTATTTTACAAACATTTCTTTTTTTCTTTTATTATTATTTTCGCTTTGGTGAGATATGAAGTAAAAACAAAGCTTGTTTGGCATTTTGATAAACAGTTGAAGAGTGCATCGAAATGTTTCGAGTTACCTGATTGATATTAAAGTGGAGATTGTGTTTGAAGATAGAAATTCGATATTTACAAGAGAGAAAAAATGGAAGCACGTGTCTTGGATATTTCAAATTGATGATAACGAGTTTGTGTATTGTAATATATACTGTAAGACGGTTTCGAAATAACCGAAACTCAACACGTTTTTGCCAAAATAATATTGGGCAATGTTTCATTTCCACCTTGTTAAACTATGATTTTCTTTTTCGTTTTTTTTGGCTCCCTTACCTCTCTGAAGCATTCATTTAAGTATTGTTATATAGTCCCTTGGTTCAATGCCCTGCAAGATTTGAAAAATATTGTCTGGAGGTAGAGCCCATAGAGAATACACGAGCAATAGAACGATTTTTATGACTCGAGAATTTTGGGATATAGACGTTGAGTTCTTTTTTCTGGAGAATATTAAACGGATTTTTTTTTTTTTTTGTTAGATGTTGTGCTTAGAAAGTATCAAAAAATTAATTGGCAATTTTTTTTTTTTTTTTTTAATGGGAAATGTGAGAAAATTGACTATGGTTGTTCAATTTCATTATGGCCTACTTCATGACATCTTTGCTGTGATTGAATCAGTATCAAGCATTCGCTTAATTGTTTCTAATTATGATATCATTAAGGAAAAAGCTTACCCGTGTGAGAAAGTGGATCCGGCTAAAATCGTGTGATTGCAAAGAAGACGTATAAGCTTTCTCTTGCTTAATCTTTGCATAACATTACGCAGGTTGAACAATATCAATACTTAACAAGATTTCACTTTGAAAAATTTTTAATATCTTAATTTTTAAAGAGTGTTGAGTTGATCAATTCTAATTAATTCGAATTTGTCACATTTCTTAACGTGTAATTTCCCCTTGCTTACGAATTACAGTTATGAAATAGCATTCGTTTGGATGCATTCATAAATGAACAGTTTTTGTGGTGGTTAAGAAGATGAAGAAAGTTGAAAGTTTAATTCCACTAGCAAAAATTTAGAAACTTAAAATCAAAAGTGAACAAGAAAAATTAGAAACTAACAATGAGGTAGTTAAACTGCGCATGTGTGTTGAGGAGAAACAAAATGGAGGATTTGCTGTTCGATCTAACTTTTTAAAGGTTATAGGTAAAGAAATGGGTCAAATTACCAATTGAAATTCTATGGAAAACGAAAAATCTAATTACCATCAAGAGAATCATCTTCAAAAATCTCGTTACTTACAATTAGACCCAGTTTTTTTTCAAGATTGAAGCTTTCTCTTGCTTAATCTTTGCATAACATTACGCAGGTTGAACAATATCAATACTTAACAAGATTTCACTTTGAAAAATTTTTAATATCTTAATTTTTAAAGAGTGTTGAGTTGATCAATTCTAATTAATTCGAATTTGTCACATTTCTTAACGTGTAATTTCCCCTTGCTTACGAATTACAGTTATGAAATAGCATTCGTTTGGATGCATTCATAAATGAACAGTTTTTGTGGTGGTTAAGAAGATGAAGAAAGTTGAAAGTTTAATTCCACTAGCAAAAATTTAGAAACTTAAAATCAAAAGTGAACAAGAAAAATTAGAAACTAACAATGAGGTAGTTAAACTGCGCATGTGTGTTGAGGAGAAACAAAATGGAGGATTTGCTGTTCGATCTAACTTTTTAAAGGTTATAGGTAAAGTAATGGGTCAAGTTACCAATTGAAATTTTATGGAAAACGAAAAATCTAATTACCATCAAGAGAATCATCTTCAAAAATCTCGTCTGACCTTTACTTAAACCCAGTTTTTTTCAAGATTGAAGAAAGAAAGAATCACGTGTAACCTTTACAGACTAGCAAACTTAGTGATAAATTAGCTGGTTACACTTCCTATTTCATTTGCGCACTAAAACGTTCTGTTTATCGCAGTAAATAGTGTTTAACTAACAGGAGATGAAATGACCACTCAAAGCGAGTCTCATTTTATCCCCAAAAGCAACGATTGTCCACGAGAGGATTTCCGGTTTCAATCTTTGTTTCTTGTAAACTCAGCCTGAAGTTATTGAGCGTTTAAATCCCATCACATTTCCATTGCTTCTTAAAAGTCTCCTAATCATTTCCAAAACCTTATCAATGAATAAGTAGAAACGAAAAACCCAGACGACTTTTCCGATAAATTAACTGTCATCCTCTGAATTGTCTGCCATTGACAAAGAACCTAGACATCATTAAATGTAGGTTTAAATTAATCTAATGAAAAGCTTTTGTAAGTACCTAATCAAACATTTATCGAAAGATTCTTCTGCTAACCGTTGTGCAACCAAACAAACCTCAGGGTCTGGCAATAAGTGTAGATATTTCTCTCGAGTGACCACCGGTGCAAACATAACGCATTTTTTCATTACTGGCAGACTTTTTTTTTGCAATTACCAAATAGTCATTAGTTGTAGATGAAATGAAACTAGTAAAAAAAAAAAAAAAAAAATTGTAAATTATAATTGATTTTGGATTAAGCCTATTTTTTCAGTGGTAGTTTTTGTATTTGTACAATTAACCTCAATAGTCAATATAGAAATTTGTCCATGTTGGGAATGACTATGTAATGGAGCGATGTCGCTTCAGTAGTTTTAATAATGGCCGCAATTTTAACAATGGTGGCGCGTCGGTAGTTCTAATAATGGGCCGCAATTTTAACAATGGTGGCGCGTCGGTACTGTACTGCCAGGTGGATTTATTTACGGTTCCACCTGGCAGTACCGACGCGCCACCATTGTTAGAACTGCGGCCACTATTAGAACTACATCGCCCCATTACGCTTTAAAATTGTGTCCATTAACCAAGTTTAATTGTAATTCTGTTTTACACCCCGGACAAACTGCACGTTGTAAGAGTAATAAGGCATAAATAAAGCGGTAATAAGGCATGAATAATCTAACATCTTTTTCATGAATAGTAAAATGATGCGTAGTTAAAACGAGTTTTTTTGAGAGAGACAAAAAATATATGGAGAGATGAATTTTTAATGAGAGACAGTAAATAAAACAAAAGATTATTGGGAAAGAGTTGAGATTTATAGAAATTATTAAAGAGAGGGGGGGAAAAAATGTGTAGAAATCATAGAAATATCCACATTTGGCACGTAGACTTTTGTGTACATTAGGATTGATTTAGTGTACATTTTATTGCATCTAGCTCTGGAGAATTGTGACCAATAACTGACTCCTTGCCAAAAACGTCAATACAAAACCGCGTAGCAACTCTGCCATAAAACCACTCTCTTCTACATACACTTAAAATATATCTCTTCCTTTTAAATTTTATACATTTCTCTATTACCAAAAGGAAAATTCCTCATGGTCATTTATTTTCCTAAAGAGAATAAAGAAAATAATTAAAAAAAGAAAGAAGAAAAAAAAAAAGTTTGTACGTCATAAGGTGACGTGCGTTGAATGGAAAGATTTTGGCAGGGTGTCAAACATGAGCCCGATGAATTGGCTTGCTCCGAAATCTATAAATACATCGTTGGGATCGTTGGGAACGAGAGAAAAAGTTATTTCGTATTTTCTTTTTATTACACAATTGACAATGAGACGAGTCCGACACGAACCGTATCGTCAGTTAATTTACGGCAGAAAGGTACGACCGGTGTGAAAGTTTGATTTTTGCTTGGTTGAATGCCTTTTTTTCTTCACCTCACACTCGACACGACTCAACTCGCCTAACTTGCCCTGTAAAAATGCTGAAAATAAACTAGCACGATGATGGCAAAATCGGTTAGGCTTAAAAAGTCGTCCACTTTCCTGTTTTGTTTGTGGAAAGTTTCGCAGCTGTAATTGCTTGCGAGTGATTTAATAGGTTTTGAATTGATTTAGGTATGGTTTGGTGTATTTTTTGAAGGTGGTGGGAAACGGGATGTCGATGGAATTTGTTTAACCCTAATTGAGACGTTAGGGATGGTTGGATTTGATGCCGGGGATTTTCGGGTGTATTAAATAGGGACATTCACATTCAGTGGAGTATTATGCAAGTGTTTCCTGATGTGAGAATTATCTAAAGTGTAAGGATCGAGGGGTGCAAATTGTGTAATTTTTCTCATGTTTGATAAAAATAAGGAATAAATAGGATGTGCTAGTCAAATTGAAATATTCTCTTAATTAAAGTTTGATGTAATCACTTTTGACTGAGTTTTTTTTTTTTTTTTTTTTTTTCAATTGAGGATGAGGTTTTTTTAATTTGATTTTCGAAACATGTGTTTAAATTGCTGCGTTAATTAATTTGGTAGGGGAAAAAATTTTTGAGTTTTTGAGGGGAAATAGATGAAAGGACATGAAATTTTAAAGCTTGAATCGTATAAATTGGTTATAAAATATTTAGTTCCTGAAGATTAATTTTCTGAGAAGACTTTTCCCATTTTAGCTACCCAAATACTTGGAATGGAATATTTCGGAAATGATGGAGTCAGCAGTTTTTTTTAAGGCAATGAGTGATATGAATAAACAATAGCAAATGCTTAAACAATTTCTTTAAATGAATAGGCAGTCCTATGGACAAAAGGGCAGCGTTAGGGGACACATTTTGGTTTAGTGACACTATGGGCTCTCGGTTTAGGATGGAAGTAAACGTTTTTGTATTGGCCAGTGATACCAATTAGATACATTGGTGGTGTGAATACATAGCAATAAAATGCGCAATTTCAAAAATTGAACCAAATGTACTGTACATAATATCTATCATAAAAACAAAAACAGCCCGCTGCAAATTGTAGTTCAAGTAAGCTCGGCATCCAGCTAGTCAAAGTTGTGAGATAAAAAAAGGATACCAACCACGTAAGACGAAACAAAACACACAGCTTACTCGGTTCCTCCCTATTCTGTGGTGTGGATGATGTTTTATCGGGCTTTAGTCAGGAATTGGAAGCTGTGGTTTAATAGGTCTTGGTTATTAGTTTTGGTTGTACGATGTAGATTCTGTGTATGTTTTATTGGGGTTTAGTCGGAATCACTAGTAGTTTTAGCTTGAGTGTGAAGTACGTAATATCTATTCAGAACAAAATCTCTTTTTACTTTTGATATAATCAGTTCATTTCAGCTTTTCCTTTGTATTCTCATGGTTAGCTGTGCCAGGTGCGATTTATAAAGTGAAATGTGTAGTAAAGAAGAGCAGAGACGTGACAAAATTGACAAATTTTAACCTAACTGTGAAATACAGTTTACATTTTATTTCTATTATCTGGACTGTGACACATTTTGAAATTGGTGGTGAAATGGAAATGACATACACATTAAAGATAGGGTTTTCACTTCATGAAAAGAGAAGGAAAGAAAAACGTGTGCTCAACTTATCTCTCATGTATAACTAGAATATGTAAATTTGATTCAAGGTAATTCTTGTGGAAATAAAAGTTCTTCTCTTTAATTGAAACTGTTGTGTTTGATGGCTGATTAAATTGCAAAAACGAAATTGAAATGGGAAACTGCTCAATTTTTTTAATCCAAATTTTCCTATTTATTTTGTTAAGAGTTTTTTTTTTGTTTAAATGACCAAATTATTCAATGGATTTTTCTTTTTTTCTATTTTTCCAGGTAAGACACCTTCAGTTGGGTGGTAAGCAAAAAAATCCTTTAAAATGTGAGATGGGTCACAGCAAAAAGAGGCAAAAAGCAAAACATTTTTATGGAAAAAAACTATATGGTAAAATCAATTGGCAGAGAAGGAGAACAAATAGGCAACATTGGTCACTGGGCTTTACCATTATTGATTACAAGTAATAATCTTTCTTTTTTAACACTGACTCATGATTTGTTGCCACGAATAGTCAAATGCGACAGAAGCAAGTGTTTTTTTTTTGTGAGGGTATACTTAACGGTAATTACCAAGAAAGAAAAACATGAATATAAAACACGTATTAAAGCAGCTCATTATCCCACATACAATTTTAGTGACATGTTTTTTCTTGAAGGGTGTGTGGGTGATCAAGTTTTGGTATATTTCTTAATAGGATATAAGTAGTAGTGTTACAATTAGTGACTACTAAGGTCATACGCAACAAAGAAAGAATAAGAGATAGCATCATTAAAGGGGAAAGAAGTGAGAAAAAAAGTCGTTAATAGGATCTTGGATTAGGTTGTCTTCTGGTAGTGTCCAATGTTTTGGGGTCATGATTGATTCAGTATGTGGACATGTTGTCAAGAGTAATTGAGGTTTTGCAGTTCTTTAGTATAATGTAATTAAAGTGTCATTTACTGGTTAATTTATTGATATTTGGAAAAGTTGTTGTGCCCCATCTGCATTTGATATGAAGTGTGAGTGTTGTAGAGCATCTGGAAGCGGACATTTTGAAAGTTAAGTTTCATTAGCACGTGTAGGGGCTTTGCCAGTTTTATTCTATTTGTTTATAACTAATGGAAAGTGACGTTTATTGCTATGTTAAGCTGGTATACTACTACTTCTTCTATGTAATTAAGCAGAATAGAGTTTGTAATTTAATGCTAGATTAAGTTAGTTGCAGTAGTAGGGAAATTGTTAAAGACAGACTGATATCCTGGTCTAGACTGATGGAATTGTATAGAGCTGGTGGGTGTTGGTCGTTGAGAAAATATTGCCGAATTGAGTAGTAATGAGAGTTGAGTGTCGTGTTTTTGTGACGCCATAGTTCAGTACAAAGCGTTGTGGTAGGTTCTCGTCTTTAGAAAATTCGTTGGAAACATTAATCTTTTTAATCTAATCTTGGACTACACATTTGGAGTGGTTTATTGAGACGAATTGTAAAGTTAAGAAGAAAGCCAGCGTTTGGGGTTGTTCTTTGGATAAAAGTTTAGAAAACTGTTAAAAGTGGAAAAACAGCTAGTGATCTTGGCAATGTAAAGAAGCAACATCTGTAGTCAGTGCAAAGCAAGATGAATATTTTCTGGCAGAGTTAAGCACTTGATTCTAGTAGCCAATAGGACTGACGGTTGGGTTCATGGAAAAGGTGGTAAACCTATGTGTTTCTGATCATGGACCTGTTCCCCTTTACCTTTTCCATGTACCAAAACATTTACAGTCATCCATTGGCTACTAAAAACGTGTGAAGCCTGCTAAACTCATTTTTCTTTGTACTGACTGTATCTGATCTTGACTGTCCTATTGGCCAATAAAATTAAAGCAGTTGAAATTGTATACACTGTGATTGGGCAGAGGCATTATACTACTTTTACTCTATTGGTTGGCAATAAAGTAAGAAGAAGAATTGAGCTTAGCACTGCCAGCAACAACTGGGGTAATATGCACTGAGAACATGTCAAACTAAGCCAAAACCAAACAAAACCAAACCAAAAGACACTGGACAGACACAAAGCACAACACTACAGACAATGGTAAAACCTTCAAGACCAACTCTGAATCAATGAAATAGTGTAATACACTTTTCTACTAATTTTTATTGCACTAATAATTAGGAATAACGTAATTACATGAAAAATCTCAGTAAAATTTCCTGAATGAATAGTATATTTAAATCCACAAAATGGTTTTTTGGTTTTCATTTAATTCCATTTAAGAATCACATCACATATACCAATTAATACCCATCTTGAGCTGCCATCTGTGCATGCTCCAATACTGAACTACAACTAAAGACTACTATTCATTACACATAAAACCCACAAGACTTTAAAGATTTAAAATGATTTAATCAACCGTTTGCACAAGGCTTAGACAAACCTTAAACCCACCAACATTTCAACACAATCTTAACCTATTTTCAAACACAATTAAACAGAAAATTTTCGCCTCATGAAGAGGTCAAAAAAATTTTTCTCCCAGCTTTAAAAAAACCATAAACCACGATTGTTTTAAAAACATAACGTTTCAAAATGACATTTTCATTCTCCCATGTTTAGGGAGAGGCTAAATGGCATCAGTAGTTATGACCATATGTTGTTGCACACATGATAAGGTACATGGGATAAAGCTTAAATGCCACATTTTGACTTCTTGCACATACATAGTAATGACAAAAACAATTCATCCACATAATTACTCTAAATACGGATAAGGAATTGTCACTTTAAAAACATCTTACCATTATCAACTCTTCCCTAAAACACATTTTTATCAGTAGGGCAGCTTGTCAAGGAACAATTTACAAAATTAACTTTTCAGACAAGAAATTTTCTCCCACCATGTTAATGTGCCAATTTTCAAATATTCTTTAATTACTCTCAAGAGTTGGTGGCAACACAAGCCCAGCATCTCTTGACATTTACTTCACACTGTGAATGACAAAGAGGATTGAAACATTCCCCTACAAACATTTTGATTACATTTATAACTCTTGAAAATGGTAGATGGTCAATGAAAGTAGTGTTTTTAATTTTGTAGTGGTGCCAGTTTTTCTACTGTTTAGAATGTCTGGTTTGGTATAAATCCCAATTCCATTTACTATTCGACAAACTCCATTTTCCCTCTTTATTTATTAATTCTCTTTGTGTCATTCTTGATACTCTTTGCGCTCCCTCCTCCATTTTTTTTTTTTTGACAAATAAGCTCTGCAATATGGTTGACCTAGAAAAATTCCAGACTATTCATCCAGTATGTTGTAATATGAAAACTTGTGTATGCATCTGGGCACATTTTCGTCCAATATTGTCATGGTTACAGACAGAAGCAGGCGCCTATGTCTATTTAGTGTTTTTTAATATAAAAAAGGTTGAAATGTTATGAAGAGTTTTAAGTCAATTAAGTTAAAGACTTTTGACTGTTGATGGTATTTTCCACTTGATATGATTAAAATTGGTTTAATATTCAAGATGAAAGGGGAAAATTTTTGAAATGGTGTCATGGTTTCCAAAATAGGGTTAAGTAGGTGATGAGAGGGTTTAGATGACGTTAGAAAAACTTAAGTTTTAAGGTGTTCTTTTTCTTTTTTTGAATAAATAGTTAATATTTAATAGGAGCTCGTGGAGATCTGACACCATGAACTCTTAAGATATAATCTCTTAATGTGTTAAAGTAAAAGTATGGACTTGATCATTAAAGTTTTGTGGATGTTTGGCCAATTATATTATGACCACAAGAGCCCAGAGGCTTTTATTTTATGTAATTGTGTGTCTAATAACTGAAAATTTTAGTTGTTGGCATTATCCTTTTGTCAAAATTGTCAATTAAAATTAACCTAGTGATAAAAATTGGAATTAAAGCCGCCTAGTGTTAAAAAATGGAATTAAATGTTGTATAATGACCCAATTCGGTGTTGATTTAAAGAGGTGGTGCATGGCCACGTGGAAATGAATGTACCTTTGTCTATTATAAGTTAAAACAAGTGGAAAGAACTTTAAACTTAATTAACCTTATGCCCGATACGCGCCGCTGTTAACAGCTAATATGGTCAACTTGAAGTTGTTTTTGATTTTATCACACAGGAGAAGAAATAACAGTTCATATTGGGTGTTTCTTCTCGCTGCCAACAGAGGCGCAGATCGAGGTTTTTTTTAATAGATTAAAAGCTGGGCCGTGTATTAAATGACTAAAGGTAAAAGTAGTAGTAATTAACACTAAGTAAGAACTAACTACACTATCAATTATTCTCGACTTATTAATTCATTAAGATGATAAGCAGTAGGGGGATTGCCCCATTACGTGTAGTGAAAAATTTGCTGTGATCCAATTTGATAAAATTAATGCAAATATTGTTATTATGACGTTCTTTTGTCATCGCATGCCGCCCTCTAGTGTTGGTCGGCTCGTCCTCTCTACGTACTTGGTTATGTCCAAGTACACACCGTTGGTAAGCCCATTACCGTAAACCCCAAAAATGCTTTCAAATGTTTGTTTCCCATCAGCAGGAAGCCATTTTGTTTTTCTTTCTTATTAAATGAATTATAAATTTTCATTTTATTTCTTTTTCTGCTCGCCTCTGGCCTGTATAATTGATTAATACAAGGAAACCTCATTACCCTCTTTTTTATTTTTTGTTTATTTCATTTATTTTATGTTCGGTGTAACCTTTAGTAAGCTTAATGTAGTTAAAAATATTTTTTTTTTTTTTCAATTAATTTTTGTTCAATTTTGTTTTATTATCTAATTTTCTTCATATTTGATGCATGCAAACCATTCAAATATAACATGGTATTAAAAAAATATGTAAGTATGTTCTTGTTTAAGAAAATAATTGTGAGCACTGCACTCTTTTGTAAGGATATAATTTTAAAATATATATATAGTAATAAAATATAAATAAGTTAAATGAAATTTGCAGACTGAAGTATCCACCGCCTTAGGTTGCACTAGGAAGTTTTTTTATATTTTTCAAATATTAATTCGTCTTATGACTTTATTTTGCAGGGTTCTGCAGACTCCAATTATAGTCAGCCATCATCAGATTTATCGTTAGATGAAGAACGAGAAGCTTTACGAAGAGAGACCGAAAGACAAGCCCTGGCACAATTAGAAAAGGCTAGGGTTAGTCCTATGTTTGTTTATATGTTTAATTGTTTTCTTCTTAGGGGTAATTCGGTTGTGCATGCAGGTTTATAATGCGGATCTATAAACTTAACGATTAGCTGTCATAATTAATTTGACAACGTTTATTATCATGCTTGAATAAATTTGGCTAAGTGCCAGGATATTCCACTTATGCAGTTCTTCAATGGCGCTTCAATGACTTAGTTTCTCTTTCATTGGAAAATTATGCGTAATTTGGTTATGAGATTGATTGATTTATCTCGTGAATGAGTTTGTTTTTAATATTTGTGCAATTTTATTTGCAGTCGAAACCGGTGGCGTTCGCTGTACGGACAAACGTATCGTACGATGGCACTCTGGACGATGATTCCCCGGTACATGGGTCAGCCATCTCCTTTGACCTCAAGGACTTCCTCCACATTAAAGAAGTAAATTGAAAAATCGTTTGAAATGTTCAAATAAACTGTTTGTTTTTCAATATTTTAAAATTGTTTCAGAAATATAATAATGATTGGTGGATCGGTCGTTTGGTCAAAGAGGGATGCGACGTGGGCTTCATTCCTAGCCCAGTCAAGTTGGAGAATCTCAGATTGCAACAACAACAAACCGGTGCTAATAGTAAATTACACCATAGGTAATTGGGAAGAGTGTTCTTTTGATTTAACGTGTTGCGATAATTGTTTTTTTTTTTCTTTCAGCAGGAACCGGTTATCATCGTCCAACCTGGGCGCCTTATCGTACGATGCTGGGAATAAAACAACATCGCGAGGCTCGACTCCACCTACCCCTGGAGAGACGACGGGTGTCGAAATCGAGTCTGGTGCGGTGGAAAACGAAGACAGCGATAGTCTGGGGAACGCGAAAGTTAAGAGCATCACCACGCCACCTACAAAGGAAAAGCGCAAACCATTCTTTAAAAAGGTTGTGAGTGTTTTTTTTGTCCAGTTTGGGTTAACATGTTTGACTAATTTGTGTAATTTTTATTTTGTTAAGACCGAGAACATCCCTCCTTATGACGTTGTGCCTTCCATGAGACCCGTCGTCCTTCTGGGACCCTCCCTCAAGGGCTACGAGGTGACGGACATGATGCAAAAGGCGCTCTTCGATTTCCTCAAGCATCGCTTCGAGGGCCGGATCATCATCACGCGTGTGACTGCCGATATATCGCTTGCCAAACGCTCTCTATTAAATAACCCTACAAAAAGAGCCATCATGGAACGATCTAACACACGCTCCTCTTGCCTCGGTAATTTTTTTTGTTTTTTTTTTTAAATAAACAACTTTTAGTTTGGTTTATATTTGTTTTCTATTTGTTATAGCTGAGGTGCAATCGGAAATCGAGCGAATCTTTGAACTCGCAAGGACGTTACAATTGGTGGTTCTAGACTGCGACACGATCAATCACCCGTCCCAATTGGCTAAAACTTCACTCGCTCCTATTTCTGTCTACCTTAAAATTGCCTCTTCCAAAGTATGATTTTTATATTTGTGTACAGTGGAGTTAGGGAGGAAGGGAGTGGACATTCCAACTAGTAATGTGTGCGTCGCTGCATTTTGTTCGAGATCCGCTGAGGTTCACTAAAAACAGCATAGTGAAATGAAATGTTGACTTTACCAGTTTATCACATACGCGGTATGCAGGTTCAAATTTTCACGAGTGAAAACTCTTTCAAGAGGGTGAAAAACGGTGCCCGTGAAAAAAAGTGTGCGTCAAGTGCTGACACTTTTTTTCACACAGTATGAAATTGCTCTAAATCAAAATGGCAGACAGTATGCCACATGCAAGTGACATGGCCCTCAAAATCATATTTAGAGCTGCATATCACATAGTGAAAACGCCAAGTGAAATGTTTTTCACGTTTTTCATTTCACTCACGTGTTTATTTTTTCATTTTTATTTCATTGAGTGAAAATTTTTCACAACCGTGCTTTGAAAAACCAAAGGTGGCTACTAGGTTTTAAGTCTTAATGTATTACTGGCTTTCTGTTTAACAACCTAGTCGGGAGTGCAACATTCACAGGATCTCGCCACATCTCGTTCTCGCGAGATCTACTTCTCGTTCTCGCGAGATCTACTCAACTGCGTATACATTACAAGATACGTCTAATAAAAACGAAAAAATATTCATGTGAAGTTAAATTTGGTAAGGTTGGGCCTAACCTAATTTAGTATTACTAGATCTCTAGCGAGAACAAGACGTGGCGAGATGCTGTGATTGTTTTCACTGATGTCAGATAATGGCAAAACTCAGGGCTGTGGTTATCATTTCCGTGACTGCAGAGAAAGCTAACGGGGGCTCGGTAACGAATTAAATTTGGAATTTAGACTAAAAATCTAGACTTAGTTTCCTTTCATTAAGCTTAAATTATAGGGAATACGTTTTGTGACGTCAATAAGTGTAGTCAGTTTTACATAGTGGTGCTCTTGGTCTTGCACATGTTTCAGCTGGAACTTCCACTCCCTACCTGTACAACTCATAACACAGTGGAACACACTGAGATTTTCTTTGTTTTTTTGTAGGTCTTAGCGAGGCTAATTAAATCCCGTGGCAAGTCGCAATCGCGCAATCTAAACGTACAGATGGTGGCAGCGGAGAAATTACTCCAATGTCCTCCTGTAAATAGAATTGAGCAAACGCAATTTGAAATGTCTAATAATTGGATTCTCTGTAGGAGATGTTTGACGTGATTCTGGACGAAAACCAGTTAGAAGACGCCTGCGATCATCTTGCTGAGTACCTAGAAGCTTATTGGCGGGCAACTCATCCACCACAACGAACCCCTCCTCCTGCAATTCAGCGGCCGATACCTTCGCCGCACTCCTCTCCTCGCGTCGATCAACAACCAGCCAGTGCCGGCTTGCTTCGAGCAACATCGACGCCACCTGGCTATCATCACAGGCGCTCACATTCGGAACGGCGGTCCCGTCATCACCGCGATCACTCTCCAGATCCCCGTACAATACGCGATCACTCTCCTGATCCGCGTCACATCCGTGACCATTCGCCGGATCCACGCCATATGCGCGACCACTCGCCGGATCCGCGTCACTTACGGGAACCATCGCCGGATCCCCGTCGCCAGCGGGACCTCTCACCCGATCCACGCTACCATCACCAACATCGAGATCATTCGCCGGATCCACGACACTTCCGGGATCACTCCTCCGATCCGCGACACTACCGCGACCACTCGCCGGACCCACGGCGACAGCACAGGGATCACTCACCAGATCCCGATATGGCGCACGGTATGATGGGAGACCCCTACGCCGAACATCAGTACTACCCTCAGTACGATCAGCGGTACTTGGACCCTGAGTACGAACCCCGAGATGGTATGCTGTACCGCGAAAAGGATCCACGCGATTCTCGTGATCCTTATCAGCGGAGAGCTCACGGTATGTCTCCGCAAGGACAACATCCGGGGCGCGACAGGGCAATGGTGGATCGCTATCCGGTGGACCCTGACGATCGCGATTACCATTCACCTCATAGGAGCGGTAAACATCCACAACGCGCTGTAAACGTGATATAGAAAAAACGGTGTTTTTTATTGCAAAAATTTTGTAACGGGTCGAGTTTTTTGCAGAATGTTGGAGTTTATAATGGGGAGATGAAAATTTTATTCTATTGCCATTTCCTCCCCTTATTCCTTTATCCCTAACATTTATATGGGATGCTCCAGGTGTGCGCTTGAGGTACTAAATGTACCTTTAACTCGATGCGGTTTTTGATTTCCCTTTTTCTTTCTTCTGTATGAGAGGGTTTTTTTTTTTTTCTTTTCTTTTCTTTTTGAAATTTCTGGTATAATTCGAGTACGTAATTCTAATAATTCAATTTTTTTTTCTTTTTATCTATTGTACGGCGTGTATATGAAATTTTGCTTACCAGTCAAATGTGTGACGTCATTTGTGGATCGGAAATGAATCGTTCTACAAATTTTACAATGCAGTTATTTACCTCGAGTAACGATAGTTAATTAAATAATTAAATACAGAGTGGTTTCATTATGAACTCTGTCCTGTCCTCTGTAAAAATTGGGGGATTTCAAAGATTATCTTACAAGAAAAGATAAGAAAACATTGTGTTCGTTTGGTGAAAAAAAAATGTCATTATGAGACTATTGCCTTTAAAACTTTGTATTTCTAATCAAATCTTAAAAAATTCTGTGCTGAGTAGTGTTCTAGAAAAATTATTTCCAAAATATTATTCCCACCAGTTCAAAAGAAAAAAACAAAAAAACTTGCTCTTATATGTATGCTCAAAGAAATTTAAAACAGAATTTTAAAAACCAGTGAAAAATACAATGAAAGATTTTTGCATTGAAATGTAGGATTTTAGAAATTTTTCCAACCTAATTTATTTTTTAATTTATTTTGAGAATATGGTATTAAATTCTGGAAATAATACAGTGATGTTAATCTCCACCAATAGAAGGTTTTTTCAGCAGATATTTAAGCAATTTTTATCCGCTTTTAGATGTGGCATGATTTAAAGAAAACAAACCCTATCCCCCTAAAAGGTTACTGAAAAAAAAAAATGCAAGTTTGAAATTTTTATTATTGTAATATTGCAAAAAAAAACAATGTTGATGTCTGATATTGTCTCTTGTTCTTGTTATTTCAAAGTATGCACAGTGTGCAAACAATTTATTATTTATAATGAATATCTTTTATTTATTAAGATTTTTTTTTTTTTTTAAAAACATTAATTTATTGTTTTATTGACCTTTCAAGATATTGTTTTCTATTAATGGTCTCATATGTTTTTACTTGGTTTTTTTTCCTCTTATCAATTGAAATTTGGTTGACTAGAAAGAGAGAGAGAGGTTACATCATTTCAGTAATTTTGTTTCGTAATGGTTCCTCTCTTGAAATCTCAATTGATATTTTTTCCATATGAAGAATTGTGAGTATTTTTCTGAGTTGTAAATTTAAGAAAACCAAATATTAGATTCAAATTATTTGAATAATGAGAAAATTTTGTGGTTTAATTCGTTTGAATTGAACCTATTATTGGTTGAAAAACTAATATTCAGTAATTACGTTTAAGAAAAAGCTGCTTAAAGCTGCTTCTATCCTAAGCTTAAAAGGGTATTTTTAAAGTAATTTAGGTAAAAAATGTAAATAATGGAAGCTTAAATTTGAAAAAAGCGTTTCAATTTTTTTAAAAATGAGAATTATGAACTCGGCAAATATGGTCTAGAGTAACGCAAAAAGGGATAAGTATTGAATGTCGTTTTTTAAGTCAAAAGTACGTAAATTGTTTTTTAAAAGATTTTTCTTTTTTCTTAACTGGTAATTAACCCTATTATACTAGATTCGGTGTTTAGTTTCCTATTTAAAACGATGGCAGATATGTTTGAATAATTTTTTTTGGATGTTTTATGGTTTATTGATGATGGTTCTCTATTATGTGTTGCCTCTATTTTCCTAACGCCATCGTTTTACTAAACGTACGGGAAAGACTTTAAACAAAAAAAAATGTTATTTCATATGCTTTTTACGACTGAATGCTAGTCAAATGAAATGTATGGAATGTAGATATCATTTATTTTAAATGAAAAATGACGGTAAAGGGAATTGACGTGGCATAGTCCAAGATTAACAGTTGTCAGGTTTTATTTTTTTTTTTTTTTTTTTTTTCTAAAAAAAAAAAAAATGAAGTTAAATTAGTATACAAATTACGTCCGAATTTGATTCGAGGTTTGTAGTAATGATGAGGCAAAATAATTTTTTTTTTTTTTTTTTAAAGAAAATTTGTTTTGTCATTTTTGGTCAGTTTTATTACTTGATTGCAAATTCATTTGCATTTGTCTACTTTTAATAACACAAGACGTAGATGTAGTTTACCAAAGAGAGAATTTCCACTTTTAACTATAAAAGTTAATTTTACAATTTCATTAGACTTCAGTTTTATCAAATCGATCGAAACTAGTCGAAAAAAAAAAAAAACTATTTTTTTCTTCCTTATTGCTTTTTAACCAAATCTGTGATTCCTCAACCAAAAAAAAAAAAAAAAGCCATTGTATTTATTCCCAGTTCGTTGACAATTTGTAAATAAAAATCACATTTTTAAGCAAAGATTTTTCCAATTTTTTTTTTTTTTATTTCAAAAAAGATTATTGGAAAAATTTCTTTGTGAAAAATTTTACACATGGTTTTTATGACAAATTTTTATGTTTTACAAAATTATTTCATTTTTATAGCTCTGATTTAAATCTTTGTGAGGTAACACAATTGAATTTAGCACAATTACTTCCTGCGGAACCTGAACGTTACATCCCAAAATTGTAATCGACGGATTTAGTCGACCATCACTGTTAAACAGTGGTACGTTCTCCATTTTGGCAAATGGTTTATTCGGATTGGGGTCACATGGAGTTCCTTCAACACGTGACCAAGCGCCAACAACGCTATTCCAACCAATGATGCTGTATAAAATACAGCTGTGATCCTTTAAAGAAATTACGAAATGGTATAAATTTTACACATTTATTAAACGTTATTTAAACTTACATGAATTACAGCTTTCCCTAGAACGATTGATTCTCTGATACGAACTCCAGGTCCGATTTGAACGCCTTTACCGATACTCACATTTGGGCCTAACTGAAATGACAAGTCAAGTATTACATTTTAATGCGTTATAAAGAAAAACACAGGAAGTACATTAAAGTAATGATCCATATAAATCTAATTACGTTAAGACTGAAAAAACACACTGCTTTACGAGAAAAAAGAAGTAGCATCGTCAACTTTATTTTTAATATGACATAAGCGAACTGAATTCGACCTACTGTTGCAGTTGGATGAACGATAGCTGAGGGATGAAGGTAAACGTCTCCGATTAGATTAGGTGATCCAGGTCCAGGTTTAGCCAGTCTTTCTGGACAATTCCGGTGGTACAAATCGAGATAATGTCGATTTGCGTAAATTGCAGATCTAAGTATTAACGATTAGATATTTTATTTCTGGGAATCGTAACGCACACAATATTCACCCAGCTGTTTTAATTTGACTCCACCAACGAGTAGTTTGATAAACATGAATTTGTCCAGTTCCCGCTAATGGTTTTAAAATATCTTGTTCTAATCGCATTGATTCTTTATTCACAGATGCCGAATCATTTATATAACTAAAAATTGAGCGATTAGATAGTAATAGCGAAGGTAAGTTTCATAACTATACTTATAATAATTTTCTTGATTTTGCTTAAAAACTGTTGCAATATGCGGAAATATTTCAGGTGAGCAGATATAAACACCGCAGTTGATTAACGTACTAACAAAAGTTGATGGTTTCTCTACGTAATGAAGAATCTATCACATAAAAGGTAATGAATATTTTTTTTTTTTCTAATTTATAAATAACACCAACACACTTCATGAGTTTCCTTATTTTCAATGATGCAACCGTAATTTAATGACTGCTGTCTTGTAGCCTAAAAAAATTTAAAAAATATTATAAATACATATTTATTAAACGAGTAATCTTGCTTACTTCCGTCCCTAAAACTGTAACTAAACTTTTATTTCCTTTCTTTAAATGTAACTCTAGCATTTCACTGAACGGAAAATCACCACAAACATCGCCATTTAAAATAAAAAATGCATCCGGGTTGCCACTTTTGATTTGATCTCTAAAGTGGTAAATACCACCTGCAGTACCAAGAGCAGTATATTCTTGGAGATATCTAAAAAAATATTTTAATTATAAGTTCATATTTCAAACAGTTTAAATATTTACCTTATACTTAATTTATATTCTTGAATTGCTGATGTAATGAATGATGATAAGGCTTCATCGTTCGTTTGATAATATCCAATCATAAAAATTTCTTTAATATTTTCAACTTTGCTCAAAGCTTCAATCAGGTGCTGAACTGTTGCAAAACCGGCAACAGAAAAGAGGGGTTTAGGCACGTCTAAAGACAACGGTCTGAAACGTGTTCCTAAGTGTAGACAAAAATTAATACTAAAAACAAGCTGTCAGTGCGAGCAAATTCTGTTAGGCGTAAAATGATTACCTTTTTGAGGCCCTCCGATAAGAATAACTGCCTTTAGCTTTTTTTGATTAGTAGTACTCATTTCATAAATAATTTGTTTTGGCTTAGGTATAAATCAAAACGTGTCAAAAAAAATTCATCTTCAGACGTGTACAGAGGATGTTTGTTGATAGCGTAATGTTTGCATCACTTCCGGTTTAGTGCTGCCAGTCAACTAGCGCATGTCAACCGCGAAATTTGAAATTAACATTACTTGCTATTCTTGTATAATAATTTTAATTCATTATTTTTATGACTTACTCGGTACGAAAAAAAAAATACATAAACTTGCTGGTAAATATTTTTTCATGTAAAAACATATAAACTTTTAGAAAACGTCATGCTTAAATTTATCTACGTCTTCGTCCATTATTTCCGTTGTTATTGTTGTTTCCGTTGTTACTGTTGTTGCTGTTTACGTGATTAGTGTTTCCTCCGAAACGAGGTTGTGAATTGTTGTTATCGCGTGAATTAAGTGGGCGATTATTTCGATTTGTTTGAAAACTCGAGCTACTGCTCTGTCCGCTTCCACCTGGTGTTGAAAAATAGAAATAACATTTTGGATATTTTGTTTTTATTCTGTTTTGTTTATAAATAGTTACTTTGCGAGTTATTTGTGCTAATTGACATTAATGCTGGGAGATTTGGAGAAGCAGATGGGTTTTGAAGTTGACTTGTGGGTGATGAGGACCTCGAGTCATTCTATAAAAGATTTAATTGAAGAGTTGTTTATTGAATATAAATACAAATCAACCTTTGCTGTTTGCTGTTGTAAATATTCAGGATGCGGCTCACTCATATTAGGGATTTCAGCAAAGATCATGCAAAATCTAAAATAAATTTTGGTATGTGAAAATGAACATTTTTAAATTAATTTTATGCGTACTCTCCAATCTTCTGAACTTCTCCTTTTTCACCTGTATACAATGTTAAACAACCTTTCCAAAGCGATGCGTAGCTGCAATTTTTTTGAATTTTTATTTATACACTAAAGTGTGGGATTTATTTTAGATTTACCCTTTATTCAATCGGCAGATATCACCCGGTTGTAACAGTTGTCCGACTTCATCCCAGAGGGAGATGTTAATAGATCCTGTTTTGTCAGCCACTTTACAAGATCGAACTTCATGACCTTTTTTAGTCACGTTAGGGCGTCCTATATTAAATTAATAAGTTTATAAAGATTAATATATATATATATATATATATTAAAAAAATTACCCATTTCCAGTATAATAAAAACCATGCTAAGATTTTTCATGCATGGTTTTAAATCTCTTATACTTGTATACTCTGGATTATTCATCATGTCTTTAAAAAAATTTTAAAAATTAAATAAATCTTAAAGTTTCGTAATTCCTTGTTTTAGTGATACCAAAGGGTGACGTCACAGCCTTTGAAAAGGAATTCATCGTAGGGTTAATTTTCACGCACTTTCGACTAAATTTCAAAAACTTACCGCAGCAAACCCACAGAAACTCGTTAATATACGTTAATAAAGCCTATGTGGCAAATACAAACGAGTAAAATTGGGGCTGGGATTTAGATTTTTGTTATTAAGGCAGCACACTTTTCTTTCGTGTGATCATTAGCTGAAAACTCGAAACAGCGAAACAGAACTATGGCCAACCAACCAACACGTGAATCTAAATAAACCGTGTAAACATTTCAACTTTTCATTATTAAAATAATATTTGGAGAAATGAAATGGCAATACATCATTGTATAATAGTTTAATAATTAATTTACTTTTTTCATTGATGTGAGATAGATTTCTTTTGATTTTTTCTCACCAGGAGGCGGTATATGGATGGTTTCAATTTATTTCCACCCACTGTCATGTCTGCCGAGAAAGTAGATGGAAACACTTGATATATGCGGTTCAAGATAAAGAATAATTAGCAAAATAATTTGACGTGTCTTGCTGTTAAGCAAATATAAAAAGTAAGAATTTCTACAGAAAACTGTGAAGTTTTAACGTGTAGATTCATTAATAAACTATTAAATGCAGTTTCAAGTTAGTGGAATTTGATATAGCTTTAATTGTTTTTATTTTTTCGTTTGCGTAGACGTCAAAATGCTTCGTGACAATAAGGACGTAGCTTGTTATTTTGTAACGAAACATTCATGGAAGGGAAAGTAAGTACAAAAGTAAAATGACAACCGATGTCACTGTGGTTTAACGCCGTGTCATAATTTCCTTTTTGACTTTTCCAGATACAAACGTATATTTTCAATAGGAACATTGGGAATTACGACATATAACCAATCTATGGATGTTACAAACCAAGTGAATATTTTATAATAATTAATAATAAAATAAGGAGAAAAAAAAACCGGTTTGTTTTTTTTTATTTTGTCTTCAGTGGGCGTACAATGAATTTATTAATATAACACCGAATCTTAAAGCACCAACTTTGAGTGAATTTTGTATAATGATGAAAAAAGGACCAAAGAAAACAGATACGATGAGGTTTTCTTCTGAGCATAGGGCAGAAATTCTTACTCAGGCTTTGGTATAAATATTATTGTTCTGTAATTTTCAGTATTTAATACAAACATTTTGTTATCAGAAATTTCGAAGTCAATTCGCAGAACCGTCAACTGAGAATCTGGTAAATTGCGACAATATTTTAAAGTAACAGTTAAGTTAATTTTTGTTCATACAAGCGGTGTAATGCTTACAAACATTCTTGGACGGATCAACGAGTACCGGTAGTTCTACAAGTAGGCGAATGCTCATTGAATCAACACGATCCGTCGAATAATTTATTGGCAACATACGATTATAAAGATATTGAATGTCTCTGTCAGGTGAATAATTTTATTCTTTTTTTTCTAAAGCTTTTGTTATTTGACACTTTTGTTTATCAATTTTTTTTACCATGATCTAATTTTGAGATAAGGATACGAAGTTTATTAATAATCACTGTTTAAAATCTTCGTTAATTTTTTGTTACAGTCTAAATTAAATTACAAATTTAAGAAAAGAAATAAAATTTTTTTTTTTTGTACAGGTTTCTGATTGTCCAGGCGGCTTTGCTGTCATTATAGGTGGATTTGGACGATTGGTAATTTAAATTTATTAAAATTTCGGGATTTTAAGGAACTGAAAATTTTATTATTTTGCAGCATCTTTTTCAGTCTGACAGACGGGATGATATTGTTAAAAAAGTAATAGAGAACGCAATGTCTTATGTAGGGGTTACATTGAGGATTCGTAAAGAAAGTATCACAATTGATCATTTTATAGAAAACAAATTCGGAAAATACAGGTATTATGTCCAAAAAAAAAAAAATTAAAAAGGCAAAGTTAAAACCTCTTTATTTTTTAGTCATGATGAAGCTGTAACGTCGATTAGTGAATTCATAGTTCAAAAAATATCACCTAGGCATTCTGTGAGTAGCTTAGAGTGTCACAATCTATATCTTGATATCTTATGATCAACATTTAGGACGCAATTAAAAGAATTTTAGCTATAACAGAAACGTGTCTAGTCGAAAGAGACCCTTCAAGTTACAGTATAACAACTTTAAAGCCATTGTCTGAAGTAAGAAGTTGAATTTTAATAAAAGCAAATGAATATTTTAATTTGTTATTAAAATATTCCGTAGATATTTGCTCTAATAAGAGATCAAGATAATCCACAAATGTTTACAATCGAATATGTGAAAGGTCAAATCAGAGTATACACATCAACAGATAGGTGAACCTAAATTAAATCTGTGTTTGTTATGATAAATTTAAAACAAAAAAATTTAATTCAGGGATTCGCTTCTTGCATCTCTTATGGATGGTGTACGAGCATCCGGGAATCGAGATATTCATGTCAAAATGACTCCAACCAATAGAGGTGAACGCCTAGGCCCTTTCACAGTTCCTGTAGAGGAACCTGTGGAAGGTGCTCATTTAGGATTTTTTAAGGAGTTACCTGGTATTATTAAATATAGAAATTGTCGAATTTGTGAATAATTTGTTTGATTTTATTATTTTTTTTGATTAGCTGGTTGGACTTTTGCTCAAGCTGTTACAAAGTTCAATGCCAATGTGTCTTACAGTGGGTTGTTGCATGCAGTAACGCAAGAAGTAAGCGTCGTTTTTAAATAATGTGGAATGAGTTTTAAAACCTTTTTATTCAGGGCTTATTTGCCGAAAACAAAGAGCGTCCTATCAATGCTGCACTTGTTGCTCTGCTTGAAAAAGAAGGTGATCAGTCTACAATTTCTTCAGCCGAATTAGAGCTGCAATTTCAAGCTCTAAGAAGACTCTTCGCATCTAAGGCTGGTTTTGCAGCTTTTACACAACTTGCTAAGTATGTTCTATAATTGTTTCTAAATATTTTATACATTTCAATTTTTTTCTCTTGTTAGAATTCGTGAAAAAATTGGCCTGAAGGTTGTCCGTTCATTAAAGAGAAATGATGACGGGGTCACTTATGCAGCAATTGATATGATATGCGCACTTATGCAAGTATGTGAAGTTGCCACAAATTGAATTTTTTTTTTAAATTTCTTTAATCTTGTTTAATCAGCCAATGCATGACAATTACGATCTTCGACAAGAGCAGTTAAGCAAAACATCTCTTTTATCCTCGAAAAAATTTCTGGAATCATTGCTCGAAACTTTTGTACAGCATGTGGTAAACAGCAAACTCAACTTTTCATTTGCGTTTATTGACGCTTTAAATTCAATTTTAGAGTCGTGGAACAGGCGCTCTTGTGATTTCTGCAATGCTGGATTTTCTTACCTTTGCTTTGTGCGCGCCGTTCAGTGAGACTACAGATGGTGGTCATTTTGACCAGTTGCTTGAAATGGTTGCCGGCCATGGGCGAATATTGTACAAATTATTTCAACATCCTTCTTTGGCTATAGTTAAAGGTGTTGGCTTAGTAATGAAAGCTATTATTGAGGTATAAATTTGACTTTTCTTTTGGGTATTTTTATTCAATGTTGAAATTGTAATAGGAAGGTGACGCTGAAATAGCAGCAAAAATGCAAGACCTTGCTTTAGCTGAAGGTGCTTTACCAAGGCATCTACTCACTGCCATGTTTACGCAAAGTTCTGATGGCCGATTATTGACCAATAGGTTTGTTTTCAGAAATTACTCCTAAGAGTACACGACGGTAATTTTTTTATATTTTATTACTTAGACAACTTAGTAGGCATCTTGTTGGCTTATGGGTCACAGGTCATCCAACCGCAATGAATTTGCTGACAAGAATAATGGTGCTTTTTTAAAATTTCACAGTATTTATCTCATTTATACTGAATGGTTTATTTATTTTAGCCGACTGGGTTACTCACTTACCTCGATTCAGACGAAAAAGTTCCTCAGAAAGAAATTGATCGAATGCATATTAGAGACAATTTAAAATTGGCTCAGGATCATTCGAGCAACCAACAGAAAAATCCTCATTGGAGGCTAATTGAAAAACATGTCGAGCATGCACTGCAGCATTGGAAGGCTAAAATTGGATACGAAAGGAAAGATGTAAACATTGTCAGACTTGTGAAGAAAATTATACAAATATTAATTAATTATTTTGTAGGATAAATTGAAGGAAAGGCCCATAGTTCTTCGAAAACGTCGGGAAAGAATAAAAAGTGAAGCCAATTGGACATTATTTTATTACAAATTTGGATTGGATCATGCGAAACCAAATCTTATTTGGAATTATAAAGTATTTTTTTTAAATTTGGTTTTTTTTTTAAATATTATTTCATGACAGTTTATAATTTTAGACTAGAGAAGAGTTGAGAGAAAGTTTAGAAAATGAAATTCGTGCGTTTAATGTTGACAAAGAACTCGGGAGTCATCATGTGATAGCGTGGAATCATCAAGAATTTGAAGTATTGTATAACAGTTTGAATGATGAAATTAAAATAGGGGATTATTATTTGCGACTACTTTTGGAAGATACTGACGATAATGATAATTCGTACATTAAAAAATCGTAAGTAAAGATAAAATTTTTCCCCTTATGTTTAAGGAAAAAATTTTTTTTTCTTTTAAATTCTAGATTTGAATTTTTCAACGATTTATATCACCGATATTTGTTGACAACCAAATCGCACATGCGGTGTATGTGTTTGCAAGCGATGACAGTTGTTTATGGAAAACACTTTGAGGAAATTGGGTCCTTTAACGATACTAAATATATCGTTGGAATGCTTGAAAGGGTAACATCTGTTTTTTTTTTTTAAACTTGGTATATTTTAATAAATTTTTGCTTATTGAAGGGAACGGACAAAATGGAAAGAGATCGTCTACTAGAGTTTATTAATCAACTCATATTGAACAGGGTAAATAAAATATTTCACCCTTTATGTATTGTACTGAACAAAATTTAATTAATTTAGAAAAATGTTAAAGAATTAATGGACGCTAATGGCATCAAAGTTTTAGTAGACTTATTGACCCTTGCCCATTTGCACACTTCAAGAGCGGTTGTTCCGACTCAAAGCAACGTGATTGAGGCGTCACCAGACATGATTCGTGGAAGTGAAAAAGAATGGTATTACGGTAATTCGAGTAAAGACAGAAAGGGACCATTCAGTTATCATCAGGTGTGACGTTTAGTAATTCAATTATTTTTGGTTTTATTGAAAAATATTATCTTTAGATTAAAGAATTGTGGGACGAAAACGAAATCAATGCAAAAACACAACTCTGGGCCCAAGGGATGGACGGATGGCGGCCTTTATACACAATACCCCAACTGAAATGGTGTTTATTAGCAACAGGATCGGCCGTAATGAATGAAAGTGAACTCGCCTCTCATATATTATCCATGTTATTTCGCATGTGCGAATATTTTCCCAGCAGGTATTTAAATATTTGTAAACTTTAAAAGAAAAAAATTTAATATTTTCATTTTTAGAGATACATACGGAGCAATCGTGCGTCCTTTACCGCGTGCTCAAAGATTAATATCTGAAGCCACTTGTTTGCCACACATTGTTCAGTTACTTCTAACATTCGATCCCACATTGGTGGAGAAAGTAACAAATTTGTTAGACACGATCATGCAAGATAATCCTGATGTCAGTCGTGTTTACTTGTCGGGAGTGTTCTTTTTCATTTTGATGTACAATGGATCGAATGTATTGCCACTTGGCCGGTTTCTTCAATTAACACACCTAAAGCAAGCATTCCGTTTTGAAGAGGTATTTTGTCTGCTATTCAAATATTCAAATTTCATTAAATTTTTTTTATTGGTTTGTTAAGGCACAAGCAACTGATATTATGACACGCAGCTTTCTCGGACATATTTTACCAGAAGCAATGGTGTGTTATTTGGAGAATTACGGACCCGAAAAGTTTGCGGAAATATTTCTCGGTGATTTCGATACACCTGAGGTGATATGGAATAGTGAAATGAGGTATTAAATACTGAATTTTTAATATTTATTAAAAAATGTTTCAATTTTTTTTTTTTTTTTAAAGGCGAATGATGATTCAAAAACTAGCAGCACATGTTGGAGACTTTTCACCTCGATTACAAAGCAACACTCGTTCCCTCTATCAATATTGCCCCATTCCAGTGATTAATTATCCACAACTCGAAGATGAATTATTCTGTAATATATATTACCTAAGACATTTATGTGATATTCAAAGATTCCCTGAATGGCCTATTAAAGAACCGGTAATATTTACGTTAATAAAAACCCGCCTGTTATAACCGTAAATTTTTTTCCTCCCCAATAGGTGGCGTTCTTGAAGGACATTTTAGACGCATGGAAAAAAGAAGTTGAGAAAAAACCGCCGACGTTTTCTAAGGATGAAGCGCTTAAAACATTAGGTATAACATGCGAAGATCTTCAAGACGAGACCAAAGTTCGCAAGGCTTATTTTAAACTTGCTCAGAAATACCATCCAGATAAAAATCCTGATGGAAGGGTGATAAAGATTTTTGATAATTCATTTATAACTGTATTGAATTGATTCTTTTGATAGGAAATATTTGAAAACGTGAACAAAGCGTACGAATTTCTGTGCAGTAAAAGTTGCCGCACAACCGAAGGACCAGACCCGCAAAATATAGTGTTAATATTACAAGCTCAAAGTATACTATTCAGTCGGTATAGAGAAGGTAAAGTGTTGCAACAACATGAGTAAACTAATGGTCTATTAATAACATTTCACTGTTGTTGTATTTTCTAGAGTTGCACCCGTACAAATACGCTGGTTACCCAATGTTAATTAAAACAATTCAATTAGAAACTCTTGATGACCAACTGTTTTCAAAAACAGTACCTTTACAGTCTTCTGCAGCTGAATTAGCTTATCACACCGTCAATTGTTCAGCTTTGAATGCTGAAGAACTTCGACGAGAACGGGGTCTCGAGGTTCTAATTAAAATTGAAAAAAAGTTTTTGCCGAGTTTTAAAAGATATTTGTTTTCTAGATACTGCACGACGCGTTTAGTCGTTGCGTCTCAGTGTTGAGCAACAGTTCCAACATGAGTGATGTTGCCGTTATGGTTTGCATGAATGCTATTCGTTGCTACAGTGTTGCAGCGCAGTTTCCCGCTTGTCAGGAAAAGTTTACGGAAATGCCTGTTCTTATTAAAGATTTATGTCGTGTGTTGTATTACAAAGTACGTTCTATTTGAGTTGTAATTGAATCACTTTGAATTACAATTTTGTAATATGTTTTAGGGTTTAGCCAAATTGTGTACAGTTGCAGCAACTTGCGTCAGTGCATTTGCAGTTGATAGCATTTTGCAATTGCATTTGCTACAGTCTGGTGCACTGTGGCATTTACTTTTGTTTCTTTTTAAATATGACTACACGTTAGATGAAGGAAATGTTGAGAAAAGTGAAGATTCAAATCAACAGGTTAAGATTACATAATTAGAACTTGGAAATATTTTTTTTTATTTTTTTTTTTTTATAATTATAACAGGCAATTTCCAATCGTCTTGCCAAAATAAGTCTTCGTGCTGTTGCTCGCTTAGGTGGATTCCTGGGCGGAGAAGAAACCACACCTGAAAATATTGACATAAAACGATCCTTGACGGCCATGCTGACTCCATACGTAGTAAAACAGTTTTCCCGTAGTTCAATAGAAGAAATTCTAAAACTTTTAAACGTCAATACTGAAAATCCTTACTTAATTTGGGACAATGCCACTCGAGCAGAGTTAATTGAATTTTTAGAAACGAACCAAACGTCGATCGTCCGATCGGTAACACATCAATCGCCATTCAATTTTTGTTTGTTTGTTTGTTATTGATTAATTTTTATTAGGGTGAAAGTGATCCAAAATTCGGAGCTGAATTTGAATTTTCTATTCATAAAAAAGAATTAGTTATTGGTGACATTTTTGTACGGATTTACAATGAACAACCGCATTTCATTATCGAGGTAAGAAATTTAAAATTTTTTTTTTTTTTTTTTTTTTTTTTTTTTTTTTTTGGATCTGAAATTTAATAAATATTTTACAGAATGCTAAAGGTTTCACAATTGAATTACTCGACTATTTGGGTTCGCAAGCACAATATTTGCATTCACTTTTGTCCTTGTCCGAAGTGAACATGGATACTAAAATGAATGCAACGCGGCTCCTTAATGTCCAAATGGCTTTGGAAGCTTTAGCAAACATTATAAGAAGTAATGCGGGAGTTGAAATCCAGTGCATTGGTCACTTCAAGTTACTTTTCTGTTTACTACGTCTGGATCTGTGCGCCAAAATACAACAACTTGTTTTGGAAGTACGTAGTATAACTCTTAACTAATTTTAATTGAAAACATTAATTAATTTTTTGGTGGTGGTTAGGTAATTTCAGGAGTGACAAGCAACAATGAATGTGTAAATGACATTGCAGCTTCATCTGTTATGGTCTATCTACTTCTAGCTATTGAAACTGTTCCAACAAGCCGACCTCTTATCATCGAAATACTTCAGTCTCTAATGTCTAATACGAAACTAGTCAAAGAAGCTTTAGCTAAAGGTTGTCAATTTAATTTGACCATACAAACTGATGACAATTGTATTTGCCTTTTAGGTTCTGTTGTTTATCTACTGGACTTATTCTGCAATTCCACCAATTGTCAAGTACGGGAAAAAACTGCGGAATTATTTGCCAAAATGTGCTCAGATAAATTGGTGGGGCCACGAATTCGCATAATTCTCGCCAAATTTCTTCCCCCAATTTTCATGGATGCAATGAGGGACTCGCCTGAGTCAAGCGTTCATATGTTTGAAGGTGTCCACGAAAATCCTGAATTAATTTGGAACGCTGAATCGAGAGAAAAAGTGTGTGATGTTGTCAAGAATTTGAAAGACGAGTCAGTATTTAATATCAATTTTTCATTTTTTTTTTAAATTTTTACACTTTTTTCTTACAATCAGACACTACCTTAAACAGCGTGACGACACGACTGTCAATTGGCAACTGCGAGACGATTATGCCGTAACGTACGCGGACGTAATGGGTGAAACTGTTATTAGCGGAGTTTATTTACGACTTTTTATTGCCAATCCCGGTTGGGTGTTAAGAAAACCGAAAGAATTTTTAGGTGAACTGCTGGATACTTGTTTAGACGTGTACCACAAAGAACATTTTAATGTGAGAAATTTGTTTAAATTTTGTTTTGGTTTTTATAATTGTTAGATATTTTCACTTTTCAGACTGATACACTCGAAACGATAACAACAGCCACTGTTTGTTTACTACAAGCCCAACCAAACTTAGCAGACCACGTGCCTTCATTCGGCCACATTCCAAGAATATTCCAAGCCATGAACACTAGAAAGGAAATCGCTGCTAAATCGACTGTTCGCATTGTTCATCAATTAGCCATCAATGACATTTGTGTTCAATCAATGGCGCAAGTTGAGTGTATGAGTTGTTTAAAAGTAGCAATGAAAACTCGAAAAGATGTCATTGGACTTGCGTGCGAAACTCTTAATTCAATGATGCAAAAAGACCACGAGGAATTAGTTCAACAAGTAAATTTATTAATTGATTATCTCACACATACACATACATTAAAAACATTTCCCGTTTCCTTTTTCCTGTTTTTCAGGTATTGAAATCAGATATGGTGCCTTATTTGCTGAATTTATTAGAAGGTGGTTTGGATGTGGTTGAAAATCCAGCAGCCACTAAAGCACAAATAGTTAAATCACTTAAAGCTATGAGTAGAAGTTTGCAGTATGGTGAACAGGTGGAGACTTAAAAAATTTTTTTACTTTCGATTTTTTAATTTGTTTTAAATTTAGATTTCAGGAATTTTAGATAAATCTAAAGTATGGAGTGAATATAAGGATCAAAAGCACGATTTGTTTATTACTAATACACCAATTGCCGGTTACTTGCAACAAGGTAATGTAATTACTCTTCGCACTAATAGGTGTATTTATTTAAATTATTAATTTTTATAGGTACGGGTCCAAGTGTAGCTGGATATTTAACCCAAGGGTCTAGAACTTTACCTACAATTCCACCGCCTATGGAAGATGGAAGATTTATTAGCCCTACAAAGGATTGATTTACTGTGAATACTTTTTTTTGGGTTTGTGAATGAAAGGGTTGTAAAATGGACAGCCGAGTGATTGAGAATTAAGTATCAAATTAAGTCCATTGAAACTGGAATTCAATTTTTGTTTTTGTTTATTAAGCCATTTTGTTATAATTAACTCGTGTATCAAAGTTATTATGGAAATGATATATATTTGTATGAAAAAATGAATTACAACTTAGAAGGTCACTGAAAAATAAAAATCTGCATTGTATCGTTTTCTACATTAAATGAATTTTATTAATATAATAAATATTTTAATTTTATTACATGCAAAAAATGTTTTAAAATTAGAATATTTTGATTGCAAAATGTTAATGAGGTGTTATAGCTCCTTTTGGATCATGCCGTTACTTGTCATCCATCAGGAGTTCTGCAGACTGGACAATTCCCTTGTTCAGCCAACCATTTCGTTACACACTGTAAATGAATAGGAAAACTTGTGTTAAAACGGTACAACTTTTTTCACTCAAAATACGAACCTCTCGGTGAAAACTATGACAGCATTTCAAAATATAAATGTGTTTAAGCTCTTCCTGGCATATCGCACATGGGTCAGTAAGTGAAGGTTGCTCGATTACTGGTTGTTCCGGGTTTAATTCCTCTTTTCTCTCGCAAAAATCAATAATTATTTGACCTTGTTCGTCAACTTGTTGTTGTAGCATTTCAACTTGCTTTTGTAAACTTTCTACCTTCTCTCGTAATAGGACATTCTCTGTTTGGAACTCTGGATTTGATTTAGCATCAAGAATGTCTTTTATAGATTGTTCCTGATCAAATACACACTGTTTGTATTTGTCGCGTTCTGCCGTCAGGTCCTTGATCTTGTCCTGCGGGAAGTTGAAAGTTTTTTCGTGATATATTGAAGTACGGTAAAACGCGGAGAGTATTTTTTACCTCAAGATCCATAAATTGCTTCCTAATATCTTCATCAATCGAAACATCTAATGGCATAATTGATTCGTCACTTGCTTCCATCTCTGCCTGTGCCGAACCGCTCATGTTTATGTTACTTTCGGTTATGGTGTTTTTATAATGCCTGCCTGTGCGTGTATCGCTTATCGAAACTGATCCATATGCACCTTTATCAATATGTAGTTAAAGTTCTTTTTTAAAAACGGAAGAAAACAGCAAAAAGTATATTTATACTTAGAATCAAATTCATAAAGTTTTAAGTCTTTCAAATTACTGCCACTAGATGTCGGTCTATGCTGGAACGGCCGGGTAAATTAAAACAGGAACTGGAAATGTACCGCGAAATAATAGTAAGAATAAGCATTAGCCTATTTAGTTCTGGACTTAGACCTGTAGATCTCCGCTGTTATCCTGAAAGGATTTTTTGAGGTAACATCTATTTGAAATAATTAAGTATTAATCCAACGTTTTAATAATGCTTTTTTAATTTCAGTGGAGGTATAACGATGTCAAGAAACTATACATTACGTTAAACAAGATTTTGTTTATACGCTCACATTTCTGCAGCTCGGATACGCTTGCTGGTTAAAAAGGTAATTGAATAATTCAAATGCCTCTTCCTTTTTTTGGCCTTCCACACCACAACATTGCCCTGAAATTATGTATTAGTCTCAAGTTGAGTTTCCAAACTCCTCCCTAAGTTTTCCAGGACTAAATAGTTCCGCAGTCCGCTTTGAAGTCTTGTAATAAGCGACTGAACGTTACTTTAGGCATTACTTGGAAGCAATTTGACTCCAGCGATGACTTAAGTTAACGCTTTTTACTGCATCGATGGTTTATTAACTCTAAATATTTATTTTCGAATGAGAAAAATATCATGGGTTTTTATTTGAAATAAAACGAGATCTCAAAATAGGAAACTTTCCAAGACAATTATAAGATCTTGACCTACTGCAGTATCTACTGTACATTAAAATGATGCTTTTCTTTATCTGGATCAAAAAATCCGAGGCAAAAAGCCACAAATGTTAAAAAGTGTTTTTTAATTCGGTGAAGTAACACTAGATGTCGCTACCATCATACACTAACCATTCCTAATAACTAATTCCCTGTCAACTTTAAAAAAAAGAAAACCAATTAAAAATTTCCAATCATTTCAAAAATCTCAAACGTTCTTCATCCACAGATCTCCACCGACTTAAAATTCTCAAAATCAATCTCCATCACCAAAATTAATCCATCTCATTCCAGACTTGCATCACAACGTCGCAATCCCCAAAACGCCCCCAACTGCCAAGCCATGACATCACGAAGTAATCAGCGATGACATCACAAACGATCACAGCACCACGTGATCGCGTCGTCTGCCCTTTCTGCCGCCTGACGGGAACGCAAACGACAACACACACACACTACACGCTACACACACATGCGAGCGGCGCGCGAGGTGTCCATGAACCTCCGAAGACACTTCACTTCGAAACCGAGACTTATGACAATGACTGGTTAACACTTGAGGAAAACCATTTTCCGTAAAATTCATTCAAATCACCGCCATTAACGAGACCAACTGTTGAACTTGACCGTCAAACCGCAGCAATTCCTTCCGCGATGCCCGCCCGGAAAGGGCTTTTAGCCCCACAAAACACCTTTCTCGACACGATTGCAACTAGATTCGATGGAACCCGTAAGTAGAAAAATAATTTTTCTAATTTTAACCTATCATTTATCATTTTATTTCGATAATGTAAACCTAATCGATTCCGGTTTAATATTTTCTTTTCTCTAAACGGTTACAAGAAAGTAAACACTTTCAATGAGTATTAATGAAATTGGATAATGTACGAGCAAAGTACGTGTTACATGTTATCCACCGGAACACAGGTATTATTCTACGTATCACTAAAAGGATGAGGGTCAAAACAAATCCGTACTGACTGTTGCTAGGTTGATGAGATGAAAAATGATTTATTGGTTTATGATTACGAGTGTCTTAGATCAAGCCATTACGGAAGATTTTTTTCCCCCGTCCCTCTTAGGGTGTCATATTTGAGTGGGTTGTTACTTACAAATGAAAAGTTTGAATTTATAATTACACTTTTAATTTTTATAGATTCACATTTTATTTTAATTCTTTTCTCCTGGAAATCTCATTAAATTTGCATGCGAATCCACCCAAAGACGCACATCTTTTAACGATCTTGAAGAATTTCGGAATTTAAATTTCACGCATTTTTTCTTACTTCCTTGCGGCAGGAAATAAAAATAATTCCCACTCACCTTTAATCATTACTAATCTAAAACTAATTAAATTAAATGATTTTATCACTTAATTTTCATTCGGAATCTAAGGTAACAGCTGCTTAACTGATATGAAGAAAGAAAAAAAAAATCATCTACTATAAAAAGCATAATACCGTTTGCCAAAATTTCTTTTATCTCTAAAAATATTTCTTACCTGGCAAGACATTAAGAAAAAAAATGCGGAATATAATCGAAAATGACAGCGTGTAATTAAAATGTTGGAAAATTGAAGTGGATAAGATTTTTTTTTTTTAATTGGCATGAAAAGTAGCTATAAATTCAAATTATTATTTTTGTTTTTAATTTTGAATTTAAAGACACGCCTAATATCCAGAAGCGCCCCCTTGATCGTGTTAGTGTAAGTTGGTGGCGTGAAAATTGGAATTTTCGAGTGTTTATCTCGGATTTCGTCACCTGGTGGTGGGTTTGAGTTAACTAGGTGTAGATTTAATTGGTCTTTTAATTTAATTAACTTCTTTTCTTTGCTTAACCTTGAATTTTGTGGGTTAAGGTTAGAAGCTTTAAATTTGGGAATTTATTATGAGGTTTTGTAATAAATTAGTGACGTCATATAAATATTTAAGAGTGTTAAATGAGAAGGAGTTAAAGGGTTAGAGGGTTTTTAAACCGGAAGTACTTGATCACAACTTCCGTTCTTTTAACATTTAGGGTTGAATGTTTGATATTAGGGTTTTTATCGCTGATAAAATGACGTGGAATTTTTTTTTTTTTTTTTTTTCTTCGAATTAGCAAAGAAACAAGTGGCAAGTTGCCTATTAAGTTAAAACTAAATATTGGGCTGTTTGCCCATAAACAACATATTTTATTCATTAAAATGTAGGGCCGTTTACTGACAGGAAGGCAACAAATTATTTAAAAAAAATTTGGAAAGATTAAATTATTTTGATGAAATTTTTATAAGATTTTTACTTTAGGTAATTGGTTTTTTTTTTTTTTTATTATTAGTGGTGTTCTGAGATTTTTTTCTTTTCGGTCTTTTGTGAAGTTGGAGATTGTAAATAGTAAGATTAGTTTTGGAAACTTTAAACGACTCGAGTCTAATAATTTGAAAAGGTACCGTAATTGAAGATGAGAATGTAAAAGTGGAAACTTTGAACTTTTGATGTACGTCAAGGTCAGGCTTAAAAATATGAGAAAAAAGTTACACGTTGAACCCCCATTTTTTATCTCAATTTGCCATTAGCTTTAAGCTTTATGAAAAAAAATGAAAAATGAGCTTCAAAGTTTGGTATAAAATTCTATAGTTAAAGAAACTTAAAAGTCAAAGAACTACAAACCCTTCAAAATATTTAAAAGAAAATTTAGAAATTCTTTAATCTAAAAAAAAAAAAAAAAAAAAAAATTTGAAGAGAGAAAAACTTGTTAAAACGGATAATGATGTGAAAATGTCTAATTGAGACCTTAGGGTTGAAAAGGGAGATATAAATTACTTGTAACATGCTTTTAAAATGCATTTAACAGACTCCTCCACTGTTCATAACCAGGGGTTGTCTCCTTTTGCTCCAATTTGAACTTCAGAGCGTAACAAACCCCTGGCTTCACTGCTTAACTGCTCACAATTGACCGCCTTAATCACTTCACTGCAATACACCGGCACTGCTCCACTCTAATTAACTTTCACAGGTATGGATTTTACCCGTCGTCATTCAAACCTTTGAATTTCTTCATTCAGGGTCACTAACCTCACAAACTTTCAATATTTGTCTCATATTTTAATATTGAAACCACGTGAGATTTTTTTTTTTTTTTTTTGAGTTTTAAGGGTTTGAATAAATTTTGATAAATGGACGAGTTTTTTTTTTTTTTTTTTTTTTTTTTTTCTCTATCATAAAATGTGTAATATCGATCTGAAAATGTTAAATCATCGATGACATTTGCTTTTAACGGTAGGAATGTTCGATAGAACACTCACATTTGGTTGCTGCAGACGTCTTTAATACCAGCAATATTAAAATGTTGGGAAATTATAAGTTCAAAGAACTGTTTAAAAATTGAAGAGTTAAAGGAGAATGTGTCATGTGGAAGATGGATGAGAATTTTGCGACCGGTTTTGATCGAGATGACTACAATCTCTACACGTCACTCAAGTATGAAACACTCTTCTTGATCAAGTTTCAAAAAAGTCTCGTAGATAAGATGAAGGAAGCTGTAAACGAAAGGAAAACAGTGAATTGGAAACAGATCTGACTCTTGGATGCAGTCAAAACCTTTTCTTAGCTCGACATTGCATTTGTAAGAGCAATTTCTTAAAATTATTCAGAAAGAAAATTCAAAGAAGTGCATATACGGACTCAGTTTTTTCTAATAGTTAAAGGAATTTTAAAGAAAATTAAGTTTAAAGGCCGATTCCTATTCTGTAGATTTTACTATGGGTGACAACCAATCATAGCCAAAAAAACCTGGAACATGATCTGGGGTTGCAGGTTCAAACTCTTCTTCGCAAACGACCCGCAATGGGAATGACAACATTCATAGGATCTCGTCTCATCTCGCTCTCGCGACACAGTTAGTCAGGTTAAGTAAGGTTAAGACTAACCTTACCTAATTCAGATAAATGTTATTTCATTTTCGAAGTATCTCGTTGTATGCGAGCAGTTTAGTGGATCTCGCGAGAACGAGATTTGACGAGATCCTGTGAATGTTGTTACTCCCACCCGGGGATCCATTTCGTGGTCATTTACTGTAGACTGTAGAATCAGAAATGAAGTTGATTCAACTCTGGTAGATTGTAAAATAAATGCAAAAGGATGGATAAAATTTCTTCTACAGCTTTATCAGTGTCTTCTGCAAACAAAAACAGAGTCAGTATTGAACTTTAATGGAAGTTGCTTGCCGCCTAATCCACTCAATCAGCTTTTTCTGTGATATTCATCACAATAGATTTAAAACCTGAATACTTCCACTAATGGAAGCGCCATCCATAGCATTTGCATAGATTCACTCGCAGGCAATTGGGACAGTTTTCCAACAACAATTTAAAAGAATCAAAGTGTTCACCAAGAAGTTTATCTAGAAAATGTAGGGCACGGTTCAGTGTTGAATAGGTGGAATGAGCTGATAAATGAAGTAAGTTAGGGCAACCTAACTTTTAAAATTTTCGTTCCTACCATTGCGCCTTTTACCAAACACAATTCAGATTACCCCACTAAGAACGCATAAAAAGAAAATATGAAGATTTCCAGTGAGTCAGTAGAGACGTCTAGCATTTTCTTCCATTAAGGTATCCTTTATCATCATTATAACAATGCATTCACCCAGAAGAATAGCAATAGTGCAACGCGCACCGTCTTCTCATTTCACAACCAAAAAGAAAAGTAGGACATAAAAATAACATGAATAACTCCCTAGGTATTAACTTTAATAACATCTTAACTAAACCAGGATGTGAAACCTTTAATGATTGATTGAATCTGAAAAAAAGGCATATCCATTGACGCAAGGGTTCGTTTTGATGAAGTGTATTTAGCGTGTAGAGCAGCTGCTATTTCATGCTACATTCGCGTGTGTAAATAAGGGCGATGAATGTGGGTTTTGAATGTTTGACACTGCGGGTTTCATCCCCAGAGACCACTGACCTGAATATCAATGATCTCCTCCATGATCAATAATACGACAGAGGGGAGTAAGGGTAGGTATAAAAAGAGTGGGTGAACGTCGTGCTGGACGCGTCCATTTTATCAATGAAGTTATTTTTGGAAGGTTTCCGGCTATCGAGGGAATAGACGCATTATAAAACCACTGACCTGATCCCTACCCCTTGGGGACACTGACCATATATCAGGTGACGAGGGGGAATAAAATGTTGTAATTTATGCCCTGTTTACCGAACTTCTCGTGTTTTCTCGGTTTCTTAACGTTTTGTTGTTTAAGGGAATGATAAGAAAGGAATGAAGCTTAATGTCGCCAGTGGGACAATACAGAGGGTGATTACTCAAAACATAACTTTTAATGTTCTTAATTATTTTGGGTGCTTTAAAATGTAATCTTGCATGTAACTGTTAAACTACTCTAGTACCGGTGGGCAGCCATAGTTAGATAAAAATGGCGCTGTACTGTAACCGTGATGTTGATATTGTTGTGAAAATGCTTTCCAATGAAGGTTTGTCATCTCATGACATTGTTAAACATCTAAACTTCAAGGAATTGACATAAGTCATTTGACAGCTACAAGAATGATTAGTTCCAAGACCAAAAAAACGACAATAGGGCGATGTCGTTTGGGCAGTTCTAATAATGGCCGCAGTGTTCTAATAATGGTAGCGCGTCGGTACTGCCTGGTGGAACCGGAAATGAATTCTATCCGATAGTACCGAGGCGCCACCATTATTAGAACTGCCGAAGCGATATCGCCCCATTGAATGAAAATCTTGAAGTGACAGGTCATTGTTCTAAACCAAAGTGTGTGCATACAAAAACCAACATTCAAAAAATACAAAAATTACTGACAACAGCCAATCTCCTAAGCCAAAGGACAATTTGGAAACATCTCAAAAGACTGTACACACCATCACATTCATCAAGATTTGAGTGTCTGTGTACTGTAATAGAAAAAAAGCATACAAACATACAAGCATTCAAGCATTCAAGCATACAAGCATACAAGAATACAAGTATATAAGCATACAAGCATACAAGCATACAAGCATACAAGCATACAAGTATACAACGCTTTCATTAAAAAGCTGTGTAGGTGTACACCAATAGCAATTTAGTTAGGTTAGGTAAGCATACAAGCATTCAAGAATACAAGCATACAAGCGTACAAGTATACAAGCATTCAAGCATACAAGCATACAAGTATACAAGCATACAACGCTCTCATTAAAAAGCTGTGTAGGTGTACACCAATAGCAATTCGATTAAATTTAGTTAGGTTAGGTAAAGTGAAATTGCGTATTTGAGGTTAAAATTAAAAATTTAACCTCATCCGACCTAATCTAACCAAATTGGTGTTGGTGTTCACTGCTTTTTCGTGAGAATCGTAACACACAGTGAAAATCTTTAAAACACAACTACTAAAGGAAATGGTAAGATTTAAGGTCAATTGAGTTGGATGTGTCAAGTTTTGTAATTACATTTTATATGTTGTGAATAAAATTGTCATTTTTTTTTGTTAAAATGTAATGAAGCTTACACTCTTCATCCTAACCTTTCCTGATGAAATCCAAATGGGCGTGTCTCTCTCTTCTTCATGGCTGAAAGACCCTTGAAGAGTAGGGTGGGAAAAAGGAATGGATCGATAGCGAGAAATCAATGCCGTGTCTGTATTGGAAGGATCATGATGACAAAGAAAAATGGCGGGAAAAAAATGTTGTGGTGATGACAGCATCTTGGATTGTCAATGCGATTGATTGCTATACATAAAATGAGATAACAAACTATTTTTGGTTGAGGTGGATTTAAGACGTGATCAAGATTTTTTTCTTTCTTCCTTCTAAGAAGATTATTTTGAATATAGAAAATTTAGTTTTTAAAAAAAAAAAAAAATGAAAAGTTTAAGTTTGTGTTTTTATAATCGGATTAGGGGGGTCCCTGGTGGCGACAAACGACACTTAACTGTTGTATAAGGATTTTGATGAAGTGCGGTGAAGCGGTTGGGGGGGGGTAACTAGAAATGACGTCATGTAGTTATCGATGTTATACAAGATTGGATATAATGCCACAGGTGGTCGTTTTTAAAGGTTAAAAGGATTTTGTTTGATTGGAGTTTTTCTTTTTCTGTTTATTTTACCTTTTTTTTCATTTCTTTTTTGAGGTAAAAAATTATTGACAGCGAAGCAAAGGTTTCACGGAATCAAAATGCAGTTACCCGGGGAACGTCAAAGTGAATTTATTGCATGCAGTGTGCAACCATATGCCAGATTTTGTCTTTTTTTTATTTCGTGAAGTGACCAAGAAATTTTACTTTAAATATTTATTCGAGGAATTAAAATTTAAATCAACAAGTTGTTTAGTTAAAAATAAGAAATTTGTCTATCCACTTGAAATTAAAGATTTTGGAAAAAATTTTCAGGTGGTAAATAAATCAATAGGTAATCTGCCAGTCCCGAAGCAAAATTCAGTGATGGCATCCAATGAGTCTCTTAATGGATTCAAATTTCTCGTTATCTAAGATTTTTTTTTTTTTTTCCCTGAGATGCCGTCAATGTGATTTTCCATTTACTTTTGCAAATTTGTTCCATCGACCTGTCGTTTATGTTTGATGTGAAAGTCCAGGAAATTGTTTGGTATAAAAAAGTTTTCTTTAAGTTGTAATGAGCAATTTCATAATTTTCTTGAAATTTTATTTGTTGTGGATAATTGAATTGGATGCTCAATTGTCTTCAGCTGACATTTTATGGGCGTTATTTGATTACCCAATCTGAATTGGACGTATTATTTGGTTTGCAGTTGGAAGGAGAAAATGTCTTATGGGAGATGTGTTTGAGGGAATTTGGGAAATTTGCGTATTTTTATCGTGTGGGTTTTTGGGTTTAATTGAGAGAAAATGTCTTGTTTAATATCTAATGATATGTTGATTTAGGCAAATTGTTTCGGTCAATATCCGCCATCCATTTGTGCAATAAAGTGGAAATATAAATAAATTGCCTGGTAAATTTTTTTAAATTAAAGTTTCGAAATCGATAAAGTGGGGTTTTGTTGTGATTTTGAATTTTTTATTTCGAGATAAATTGTTCTAATTGCACACTGCTTAGTTATCGTGATTTGTAATTCAAGAAATGTTGACTTTAATGTATTGTAATAATTCTTTTTGAATATACGTACATCCATAAAGCGATACATAGTTGTACCAAAATAGAAAACGATTGCGATGTCCACACGATATCCAATTATCCAAACTAAATGGGCAATGGAGTTGGGGACCGATTTAGAGATGGTCAAAGTCGGACATAATCGGTCGATTACGTATATTATTCACGTGGATACGATCGGTCGGTCTGAAATTCATAATGGCTATCACTTTGTTTACATCAAGGTACACCGCAAGTTGATGGCAGCGAGGCTAACATCGTAAAAGCAGTTTGAATTTAAGACCGACCGATTATATCCAGTTGAATAAAAAAAGGAAATCGAACCGGTTATGTCCGACTTTGACCATCCGACCTGCAACGGCCAGTTTTGTCCCTAAATCGGTCCCCAACCCCATTGATCCACAATTGGTCTGCGCGAGATCAGTACAAGATCCGAACGAGATCTGAACGAGATCCGCAATTGGAAAAAATTCCGGGTCTCGACCTGACTCGGTTTTTTTCTGTACGAGATCTGAACGAGTATCTCAATTGATCTGCACGAGGTCCGAATGAGATCCGGAATTTTTTCCTTACGAGATTTGAACGAGAACCGGAATTTTTTTTATGCCATCTCTGAACGAAATCCCTGCACGAGACCCGAAATTTTTTCTGCACGAGAATTGTGATTGGTTATAATGGAGCATTCTTTTGAGCATCCCATTTAAACTTATTTCAAAATTCAGTATGAAAATAAATGTGAACCTGGTTCACACTAGATCTACTGTTTGTTACGTTACACTTTTTGAATCCCCCTCGCTTCCCTCGCTCTCCGGGCAAAGGTCGACCCTTCTCCGTTGCCGGCAATGCGGGGACTGAGGCGGCCGATCCCGGGCAAAGGCCCGACCCTTCCCCCGTTGCGGGGACTGCGGCGGCCGTTTTTGCTTTACTTTCAATTCAATGTGAACACAGATTGGATTCTTTTTGTAACCTAAAATATTAACTCATATAAAAATCACATAAAATTCCAAATAATTACAAACACTTTTTCCACCATCTCACTTATTTTCAAACTCAAATTTTTTTTTTTTTTTTAAATGCTAAACCCAATTGAGAGTTGCGCAGTAAATTCAATTTTAAGGATGGTTATTCACACTGGCAACGAATGGGGAGTATTAATCCAGTAAATCGAGATATTTAATTTGATAGTGAAGTGTAGTTCTAACGTAATTAATTGATTTACGTGGTTCAAGTCCGGTCGGAAACAAAATTGAGTTTTTCCACCCTCTTTATTTATAAATAGGTGAATTTAAATTGAAAATTTAGATTTCCCTCTCTTTTGTACTTAAATTTGTTTGAAACAAGTTAAAGCTGTGCAACTGATTATCGAAATAAAAAAAAGTGTTGGCAAAACGATTATTTAAAAAAAAAAAAAAAAATCGAATTTGATTAGTTTGCTAAAACGAGGTATTTTTGTTTTATAGCGAGGGCCAATCGTCGCTGAATGAAAGTAAAGTCTTAATTGGATTTTATTGTCACATAAGACGTTGCAACTTGTAATGTCGCATTTTTAACCCTGAGGATGTTTAAAATTTCTTAATAGAGGAATGAAAAACAAGAATAAAAATACCATCTGAAATGAGGTTTTCATAATTTATATCAAATTCTTGTTTATATATATTATTATGATGTAACTCGCTTTTTCTGCCAGGAAATTCTCGTTTTGGATTTCCGCCATTTTTTATTTCTAGGTTATTGCTCTGTTGTAAATTTAGGGTTCCCAAATCATAAAATTAAATTCTATTTTTCTCTTGATTAAGTTAAAAAAAATGAAATGATTTTAGTCAAATTGGGATAAAAGGATTTGACTGGTTTATTTTAGGGATGTGAGATGATGATATTTCATCCGGAATCTTTTACGTTGAGTCAAAATTCCATTAGGAATTCTCTACGGGGTTCCCCACTCTTAAACTGACGTAGGTTCCATTGTGTCATTTCTGAAGTTCAATCCCAACAGAGAAAAAAAAAAAAAAAAAAAATGAATTTTTTTTTTTTTATAAAATTCTGGACTTAAGAATTTTGAAAGAAGATAAAAAAAAAAACGGGAGTTTGGACGGGAAATGATTGGAAACATTTTTTTTTTTTTTTTTACCTAAACTCTTTTTACCCGGTGAAAAATGGGGATAAAAGTAATAAAAAAAATATTGAGATAAATTAGAGAAGTTTAAGTGAAAAATGATAGGCAATAAATTTATTTTGAAAATGCTAAAGAATGAAAAGAATTGTGTGTATGTAATCGGTTGGGTGGTTTAGCAAGAAATATATAAAAATAAAATGTCTGACCCTTTGGAATTTTTGTGATAAATCTCAGAACGTAGTTTTTATGACGTCACATAATTGTCGGATGTTGAAATAAAAGTGATTGTTTCGGAGGATTACGTTACTGGTGTGTGAGTCGATCAATATTTACTTAATACGTCACTAAATGTCACATTGTGAGTCACACAAGGATTATTCTATGAATAATCCGTGTCACACACACACAAAAAAAACAATAATTTAATAAGTCAGCACCAGGTGGAGTTAATTTAAACGTTTTCCTAAATGGCATCATTTGCATGCACACAGCATCAAATGCCGAAAATGCCGAGTGTGCAGCAGGGGACCAATGAGAGAACAACGTGCAATTAATTCCCTTAACTCCCTCGTCTGAAAATCAATCCATGACCTTAAGGAAAGCGAGTTCTCTACCAACACACACCCCCATCCCAATACCCACCCCCGTGGCGTGTGTGCACTCAAGTGGCACGTACAAAAGTTTTCGGAAATGGCCCAATTGGATTCCGTAGAGCTTTTGTTTGATGCAGGTTCATTATTACGTCACATAATGGCGGCTTGAAAGGGCGCCTCAGTCCAGTCTTGGATTAGCTTTTTACTCGGTGATTTCTCCATCTCTTTTTGTGGTTGTTTTACTACTGTCTAAGGATTTAAAAGATGTTTATTTTTATTGCCAACTGGTGTTTAAACCTCCGGTTTTATATTTAACGGGTTAGAAATTCGATCAAATTCATTCGGTAAATAGTGAATTCTTAATGTCAGTTTCTAGACTTGTTTCTATTTCTGTGTGTTTTGTAGTTAAAAATCGAAAAGTAGGTCACTTTTTTGCTCGGTCTGCGTCTATTTTTAGCCACTTGGTTTGAAAACCAAACGAATAGAGGCGTATATTACCCCGAGTGTACACTTGATACGTTATTGAAAATCCATCGTGAGTCACCTGGTGGTGAATTATTAAAAGTTAGCTGTAAATATATAAAAAAAAAAAAGTTGTTTGCACATCACACCCACTCAATTGCAACTGGCAGGCTTAAAATAGAAAGAAAATAGTAAATTATTCATGCGTGGCATTTATTTTCTGGTGGAAAACAAGGAAGTAAAGCGATTGATAATCGGATATTTTTGTAATCTGCGAATAGTATGGAATGCCACTTCCTTATTGATTTGTTCATTTTGTGACAATTGTTGAGATTACAAAAGGGGATAAATGTTCAATGAATATGTCGAATATGTACTAGTCAATAATCGATTAAACTTTATGATGTATTTGAAAAAGTTGGGAAAAAAAAAATGTCTGTAGTGTTGATGTTTTGTTCAAGGATTTCTTCTCTATTTAGTTTCTCTAGGAAACATGACTATGCCTTTTATTGCTAATTCAGTTATGGTCATTGTGTTTTTTGCCTTTCAGCCACCCACTGGTTTAGTGGTCACGGAATTCGGAATTAATCTGGGCGTAATTGGATCGGGATTTTTGATGACTTATGTTGTGCACTTAAGTTATACGCTGTCAACAGAAAGGTCGTCTGTAAGCTTTGTTGAATCCCAATTGAGCTGAGAGTAACTTATATGATAGAATATAAAAAAATTATGAAAAAAATGTTATCGTTAAAGTGAGTGTTTGTGAAGTAATAATGAGGCACATGAGGTTTCAAAAAGTTGAAGTTAAGTCATATATTTTCAGGGGAAGGTGATTAGTTTTTTTTTTACTGATATGATAAGCCGTTCTTGCGTGTAGTTAACGTTGACTAATTCTGATTAAAGGGTGAAGCCTAGTTTCATTAAGTTATGAAATTCAAGAGGTTGTATAACGTTTTCTGTTTTGCAACAAACCACAAACCAGTGTTACTTTATATAACTCTACAATCGGAGTGAATGTAAATAAACCTAATGGTGATGTAATGATGACGTAACAGACGACTATTGTTACGTTGCGTCATAAGTGTGAACTCGCCTTTTGAAACTTATATCAATAGGGCGATGTCGCTTCGGCTGTTCTAATAATGGCCGCAGTGTTCTAATAATGGTAGCGCGTCGATACTGCCAGATGGAACCGGAAATGAATTCCATCCGGTAGTACCGACGAATCATTATTAGAACTGCGGCCATTATTAGAACTGCCGATGCATATCGCCCCCTATTGTTGGTTCTTCTGCAATTTTTTATTATAATCAAGAAAGGCTAAAACTGCACTTCTGTTTCTGCCACAAGAAGGCCAATTATTTTCCGTCGTCTCGCAAATTCTCGTGTCTTGTCTATTTGAATAGCACTTGACGTATATAACATTTTTATTTTCACGTAAGGTTGTGCGATAATGCTGTACTGGATACATCTTGTCGTTAATAATAGTGAGTTTGCGCAATCCTTTTGTTAGACTCAACTTTGTCTTATGCTTTTATTTACCGTTAGGGTCATACGCAAGTCAAGTCGAGAAACAAAAGATAATAAAACAGATAAAACACCACAAAACGGCTGTCTGTAGGTTAGTGGTACCCCAATAGTGCACTAGAAATGTGTATAACTTAAAAACCTTACCCAACAATGAACTAAATGAGGCGATGTGTCGCTTCGGCAGTTCTAATAATGGCCGCAGTTCTAATAATGGTGGCGCGTGCATACTACCGGATGGAATTCATTTCCGGTTCCATCTGGCAGTACCGACGCGCCACCATTATTAGAATACTTCGGCCATTATTAGAACTGCCGAAGCGCCGTCGTGGTGTACACATTTTTAGCATACCATTGGGGTACCCCTGCCCTGCAAATTGTTAACAGCCAACAAAGTTTTAAGCATAAAGATGGATTCTCATTTACGTTCTCACTGGACTTAGCGTAACGTGAACACAAGTGAGAATCAACCTCTATAAAGGGATTTCTAAATACAATTACATTTTACATTGAAAGTTGACTTTAGTACATCAGCTTTCAACATAAAACTTTTAAAAACTTAAAATCCTATTTTTAGAAAACTGCATAATCAAATGTAAAAGCATCAAACTCCAAGAGTTTGGCACAACTAACATGTCATGCACCACCATTGCATACAACAAAAACAAAAGCAAATTTCAAACCACAATGGGGTTAATGCATTTTCCCACCATTAAAATAACCCCCTCTACGCAACCCCCACAAAGTGCACTGTAATGCATATCATTACACACACACAGTAATTTTATATAATATCCCTTGGCAATGAAACGAGGTTGCATATCGACCAAGAATCGATACACGTTCCTATCACATTCCCAAAATAAAAAGTTCACTTCGGTAGAGAGAGAGACTTGAAAAACCAGAAAACATAATTCAATTTCTCGCAACTTACTTTTTAACAAATATGAGAAAAAAAAATGTTGGGGGGGGGGGGGGGGTAAAGAACCAATCGGAGCTATTTGATCAAAGGCTACATCTGTTGGTAAATAGACTTTGATATCAACGGCGACAAGTCGGCTAAGGTCAATCTAAGTCACAATCGATTATCAACGTAGAAAAGTTCTCCAAAAAACATGGAATCTTGGGAATTTTTTTTCTCTCTCTCTCTCTCAATAATTAGTCAAGTGACTGATATTTTTTTTGGCGTGTGAGTTGAGGAAGAGTCCCCTGTGGTGAGCAAATAGAACTAAGTGGTTACCGGTTCATTAATTTCTGGATAAACAGTACTTGTGGTGACATTTACAAGTGAATGCTCTTAGAAATAATGTCTCCTACTATTTAGCCTAGAAAAATAAAATGTTTTGATAAATTGATCAAAATTTTACTTTTCGACCAATCAATGTTGGTGATGATGTTAATGATCTCTTCTTTTTATCTCCTCCAAAAAGTCTTTCGCGTGGCTTGGCTCAAATTTTAAAATCTAATCAGGAAAAGACAAAGTGAAGAGGGAGGAAATTTGATGCAAGGAACAACCTGAGGCTGTTCTCTTTAGTGTCTACACTCAAGGTCAAAAGCCCATGTGAGAGAAGGGATTTGCATTTCTATTGGATGCTGAGCCCTTTTGCTAGGATCTGGGTAAAAGAGTACCACTTTAAAACTCTCCCCACACCCTTTTTACCTTGCTGACATAACCCTTCAAAAGCAGATTTTGCCCTCTTTTTTTTTTAACATGTTGACTGCTCTTCTGAGAATTGTAAAAGCGGGGAATGAGAGCAACCTTATATATGTAGAAGTTGAAGATTTAGAGATGAAAATAAAAACTGTTGCTATTTTTTTTTTTTCTGGAGATTAGTTGGTGGCTGATGAAGACATATATTTCAAATTGAGGATTCTTTGAATGTGGAAATCCGCTCAGAGTTAATCCCCCTTCTCTTTTATTCTAATCCTGTGTTAATGAGTTGGGTTTTAGTAGTGTTTCTTTCAAACTGCCGTGGCCAAGTTTCTGGTAGGGGAAGGAAGAAATGAGAAAAAAAGAATGACACGTGCGATGGAAAATACAAAAGGAAAAATCAATTGCGATGTTGTGTATGGATGGTATCTGTTTCTGTCTGGGAATAAAAAATCTTTTGAGTTTTAGTTTTGCTTTTTTTTAAACTGATGATTCGATTAATTATTCAGGACTTCATTTCTTAGTTTTAATTTGTTTATTTTTAATTAATTTGTGTCTGAAATAAACTGGTTTTGGACGTTTAATAGTGGAAAAAAATAAAACTTCATGAATCTGTAAACTGATGAAGTTGAAGTGTTAACTCTGATCTCTCGCCCTCCATTTTTCAAATTGCGCGTGACGTCATTAAAGGGAATGAGTGTAACGCCAACTGTGGACAAAGTTGGGCAATAAATGAAAAGGATTTTGTCAGTAGCAAATACACGACGTCTCAATTTTAACCGATTTAGGGAAGATTCTGACCACCATGCGCCGCTTGTGTAGTGTAAGCTATGATCGGTTCGATTACTGTATCGATTATTTATGTGGTTACGACCGGTCCCATCTTCCACTTTCGCTTTTACGATGTGGATATGAATTCGCTAGCAATCGTAAAAGCGGAAACGGAAATTGAGACCGGTCGTAATTGCGTAAGTAGTAAATACAGTAACCAAACCGATTGTAGCCTATACAACACAAGCGGCGCCTAGTGGTCAGAGTCGCTTTTAACTCCATTGCCATGTTATGTAAACTACCAGAGTTGCAATATGCAGCCAACAGTTGGCGGAACTGCAGTTTTCTTTCGTGACGTCGCGTATAAATTGAACAATGGAGGCAGATTAAATGCTTGACAAGTTAATATCGCCAACTTAAGAAAATTAAACAAATACATATCTCCACACGTGTACAGAGGTGGGAATAAAATTATTTTCACCACTTTCCCACCTTCAATACCCCATTTTCATTTTTTCACAACGGGATGCTCACCTTTAAAATCCATTTTGTTTACTTGAGATAATCAGCTGACACAAAATTCTTTTCGGAATTTAAAAGCAGCAAGTTTCAAAACGGAATAATTAATGCAAAGTGTCTTGTCAGGTGTTGCATGTGCAGTGGAAACACGATTCACTTTTGTGTTTGCAGGAGATCAGTTAAGATAAACACCCAATAAATATCCGAAGCTGGGGAAAAAGACAAGGGACATGTCGAGGAAAATAAAACAGGCTTGATTCTAAGTAAACAAACAGTCCCATGCAAGATCACAATCTTTGGTATGTGAGATTGAGGAGCAAAGACCACTCGACCATAGCAAATCGATTTCCTGGTTTGGTCAATGATCTGATTTAAGAAAATTCATTCAGTTTGGTCACTTGCAAAATGAAATATTTTATACATTTTTAAAATGAATCATTCAACAGTAATTCCCAGTGCTGTTTATTAACTTGAATTTATGGCGTTTTGGTAGTCAATAAATACGTCAATAAGCTAACAAGGAATAAATAATGAACAATTTTGTCGACAGGTGGTCGACAGCAGTATGAATAATATTGTTATACTTTATTTTTGAAGGTGCCTTATTCAAGTGCAAAGTCATCATTGCAATTTTTATGACCTTTTGCTATGGAAAAAAAGGGAGAGTAAAGTCGTTTGAGCCAGATGACACCGATCGTATGCAAATAAGAAATCGAGTTTTTGTTACATTGTGTGACTAGAAAATTGATGGTGTTGAGTTGTCTGATATTGATGTTTGGGCCAAGTTGCTGCGTCATGATGAATAAATAAACAATATCCCACTTGTGCCATGAGATTGTGGTAAACCGTGAACCAATAAAAAGGAATTAATATTGTATGATGAGCAAAATGGAGAGAAATTTCATTTCCGCAAAATGTAATTGGAACATAAAAGAAATGGGGTTTTTCATTCTTTTAAAAAAAGAAATTTGGAGATATGGGATTATAGTAAATACGAACGCACTCTGGTAATTGCAAATTGATTAGTGATGAAATTGGATGACAAAGCCCATAAAAGACAAGATAGTAATAAAAGCATTGATTTGAGTCATGTCGACTTGTTCAAATAGAATTATTGTACTTGCTGGATGTTAAATATTTAAATATTAGTTAATCAAGTGGATTAAGACAACTTAATAGAGAAGGGGATTTACCGTTTACCGAAATGTCATTGTAGTGTTTTATTGGTTTTGGACTTTGGGTCAATGAATTTTGTCAGTTTAGGTGTTTATTAATTGGCACTTGAGTGTTGACCTTTTTAATCTTCGAGTGAATTTTTTAAAAAGTTTGTAAAATTTAATTTGTTAACTAAACATTTGAATGAATATTCACTTTACTGAATTCTTAAATATTAATATAAATACTAAATATTAATAAACTTCAAACGCTTCTTATACAACCACAAACATTTACCTTCATAAAATGCTTAAAGCAGTGTCACAAGCGGCTTGGGAGAGAGAGAGAGAGAGCAGTATTTTGTGAAAATATTTTTTGCTGTTAAGCCTTTCTGGCGCCTAGCTTAATCCGTATAAGAAATATTAAACTATTTATCCACTTATACTTGTGGTGTTGCTGTTGTTTTGTTTCCAATAATCGCAGTCATATGCAAAAATGATTCTTACTTACACACGGATCATAGTTATGCTGCTTACTTGTTAGTTATGCTACCAAACATATAGATTTCTACTCAGTGTTACAAAATAAACTTAATTTTGCGTACAACTTCCACTTCAAGTTTTACGATGCCTATGTATTAATTCGCTGACATCGTAAAAACGGACGTAGGAGTGGAGATTGGTTGTATTCACATAAATAGTATATAATAAGCAAACTGGTTATAACGATAAATCGTACCAGACGGAAACCCTCTCTCAAGGTGGAACAAAACCCCCACAAGTGTCCACTCCTTTTCAATATGAACGGAAGAGGCAAGCAATAATCACCTCCCCAAAATGCCAAACGATAAAGCTGCAAATGGCTTAGAGCCATACAGCTCCGCAAACTCGGGATTGAAAACAAAACCCCAAGCAGGATCTTTCCTCATATGTCGCAACCTACAAGCATAGCATTCACTTCAGCGCTTTGCAGTGCATGGTGGCCAGGTTATGGCTATAGGCCGATTGGACCGTTGTTCTCCAATTGGGCCCCGCACCTGAGGACGTAGTAACAGATTTTGAATGTTAAAACCACAGTAGTTAGAAGTTATTTAGAAAATTCTTTACTATACTACAAAAAATTAACGTATGTTTCTATGCGCCTTCCGTACTAAAATGACGTAACAATGAAATCTAGTGGTTCATTGCGCATTCCGTAGCGTAACAATGGCGTAAATGGCGGCGGGGCCTCCGTGCTCTATTGTTTTCAATGGGGCCGAGTCGCTCCTAAATCGGGCACCAATGCAATATGTAGCCAACCGTCGGCCGCACTGCGGTTTCCTTACGTGACGTTGCACACAGGTCGAACAATGGAGGCAGAGTAAATAGTTGAGTAAAATGTCGATAATGTTTAATTTAGGTCTGGCAGCATTTACCACCACATTTTGAAGCCTTTCTGGCTCCTATAGCTTAATTTGTGCAAGAAATATTAGACTATTCAGTCATGTTTTGTCATTGATGTTGTTTAATTCCAATAATATAGTTATGGTGACAAACGTTCGGATGTTAAGCAAATAAGTAATGTTTACAAAATCAACTAAATTTTGCACACGCACACTATTATTTTTCTAAAGTACGTTAACAGATGTTGCGTGCACACGTGCAGTAAAGCTTGACTAATAAGATAATCCAAGAGAAGAATAGATAATTCTTCAACTGGTGTTTATAACTCTTTAACCGTTATAACGTTGTAAGAAATCAATGATTACTTGAAGGATGTTTCAGTCTGACCCTGAGATAGATCGGAACTAAATGGGCTTAATTTCTTTGACACGCTACAATGCCTTGTGGTTGGTCGTCTTTGATTTATCGGTAAATAAATGATCGATAACAGCTGCTTGGCTTCTTTACAAAACTCGAACTGAACATCCGCATCAAAAATGCTTTTATGAGTCTTTTTTACTTTGAAATATTGATTAAAAATGAATTCTGCAAAAAAGAAAATAATAGAGATGATATTTATATAACTAGGGGTAACAAACATACATAATTTTTCCGGTAATTACCTTTTAAGAATGCCGCTAAACAACCGCCAGCTTTCAAAAATTATTGCCGCAGTGTCGGATTTCGAAAATTTATTGGAGATTGTCTCCAGACATTATAAAGTCAAATGTTCACCTAATTTAAAATTACATTTGAGGAATTGCTAAGGATGAATGGAGATGAGAAATTGAAATTGCTGGTGTATAATGCGGGAGAAATCAATGAATATTTTAATGAATGTTTTTTTTTTTTTTTTTTTTTAATTTGCAGATAGTAACTTTGTACTGGGCAATGCACAAGTACCTTCTTTGTATCCAATTGTTTACTGTTCGGATGGATTTTGCGAGTTGACCGGATTCGCAAGAGCTCAGATTATGCAAAAAGGATGCAATTGCAAGTTTCTTTACGGCCCTGACACGGATGAAGAGCATAAACAAGAGATCGAAAAAGCGTTGGAAGGGAAAACGGAGCTGAAGTTAGAAGTGATTTTTTATAAAAAATCAGGTAAGAAGCAATTTAGTTTTTTTTTTTTTTTCCATTATTTTCTATGTTGACTCATTAAACATTTCGGTCTTTGTTGCAATGAGTAAACACTGTTTGTTAATACTGCACTTTTTATAATGCAAACATTATTATAACAGATCAGACGTTTTTAATTGTAATAAGGTTGTAACCTTATAACTGTGAATCCGTGAACGAGTTAATTTTTGGAAACAGTTTTTCTTTAAAATTTCTTTTTTTTTTTTTTTTAAATGAATTAAATAACCGAAATTCTTTATTTTATTCGATATTAAGAAACAAATTTAAAGTTAATAAGAAATTAAAGTAAAGTTGCTTGTAAAATTAACTTGATTGTAAGGTAAGTAACGATATAACGTTATGGGTCAGACCGTAACAAATATACCTTAAAAATTTGTTACGTAATAGCCTATAACGGGGAAACGTTAGAAACTGAAACTATTGGCTTTTAACGTAAATAACGTTAAATACAACCTTAACGTCATATAGAATAACAAATTACATTATAACTACGAATGGGGCGAAGTCGCTTCGGCAGTTCTAACAATGGTGGCGCGTCTTCTGTACTGCCAGGTGGAACCGGAAATAAATCCACCTGGCAGTACAGAAGACGCGCCACCATTGTTAGAACTGCGGCCATTATTATAACTACCGAAGCGACTTCGCCCCATTACGCCATTACATAAATAAATTATAATGATAAATATTACAATAGTTATTAACATTATTGACCTTAAACACGTAAATAACGTCTCTGCCAGTCAAATAGTAACTTTTAAAACTCGGTTAATTTTTTATCAGCTTAAAACGTTATCTATAAACAATTTTTGTATTCATCGTACACCCAAAAAAAAGAAAAACTAAAGAAAAAGTAATGAAAATAACATGCGTTGTCTTCAAAATGAATTTTTTTCCTTCCGTGCATTCTTGAGAGAAGAGAATAAAATTGAAAACTGATGGAAGAAAGTAAAGAGAGAGAGAGAGACATGCATGGGGAAGGGGTTTTTTCATTCGTTTGTCTCGGATTTCACAGCTCTCAACTTGGTGATGAATCTCGTTGCACACTTTTTATACGTGCCACCAAATGTAATGGTCGCGGCGTGATATTTTATTAGGTCCACGTGTCGCGTCTAAATTTTTCAAAAAAAAAAAAAAATTACCAGGAATTTTCTCGTCTTTTTATAAACGCGACTGACAATAAACGTCGTAAAACCATTTTTATAATTGCACTTTTCATCACTTAAAGTTTGAACCACTTAAGACGTTTTTTTATGTCTTTGAACTTGAACGTTAAAAAAAACGTATGATAATATTAGAGCTTGAAGAAAGCGTGGGCAGTGTTATCATGCCATTTGATTGCTAATAACATGGCTTAGGTTAATAAAGCGAGAAAGTAGAGACCTTTAGATTACTTCCGGGTTTGTGCATAAGGAACCCGAGAGATGAGACTCGACTTAAAGCTCTATTTCCCCTTCATTCACAAAGATATTTAAATTCTGATTACTGAGATGAGAAAAATTTTTCTTCTCCCCTTTCATTTCTCGCCAACCAAGCAATTCGATTTGTTAAATGAGTCTGATAATGTTTGAAAGGCAATCGGAAAATTTTCCATATTTTTCGAACTTTTTTTGAAATGGAAGTTGGAGTAAAGCCAGGGTTTTCGCAAGATTAAAAATGCCTTTTTAATGCTCTTGATCAAGAAAAGTCCTTTCTTTTCTTTTCACCTTTATTAATTATCTAAATCCGACATGCATTAGAGAAATCTTGGATGCGTTACGATTTTATGATATTTTGTGTAATTCAATTTGAAAGACTTGTATTCGTTGTCCTAAAGAAAACGAACAGAGAATTGACAGCTACTGGGATATGACCTGCCAATAACTATGGATAGTGCAAGATAAAAAAAATCATTTATTAGACATTTTATGGTGTGTTGTAAATCATTTAGAATCATTTAGAATTTCAAGTGGGGCGATGTCGCTTCGCCAGTTCTAACAATGGTGGCGCGTCGGTACTATCGGATGGAATTCATTTCCGGTTCCGTCTGGCAGTACCGACGCGCCACCATTGTTAGAATACTGCGGCCATTATTAGAACTAGCGAAGCGACATCGCCCCATTGTTTTTGAATTTTTAGACCTACTGTACAGCCCTTTTTTGGATATGTCTCGTTAGTAAATGGGAAATGCGGGTTTTATTGCAATAATTCGCCACCAGAATGGCGCGTGTCGGCTATATAAGTATTTTTAAGTTAACAGTAGCTCAAAATATTTTTAAACCTTAGTAGCCATTAGTTGTTATTATAAAACGTTTATATGAGTATACCGATTTTTGTTCAAATTTATTGTACCCAGTGCTAAGTGGTACCGCTACATCCAGCGGCAGCATTTTGTACTAAACCCATTGATTGTAAATAACATACCTATCAAAACACACAGTGATCATGTTTTTATGACCCCACACCTCTCATTATGATCTGTGGAGAAAGTTTCTTAGTAGGTGCATTCGAAAATGCAAAACACACACGCGCGCGTATTGGGTGGGTTGATGAATATGTCCCCAAAAACGAGCAAGCATGACGTCATGATAGTGCCATTTCATTAACACACGTTTAATCACATACACACGGTCTCTTGCAGGTGGCAGTTACCCAAGTAAAAAAAAACTATTTGCAAAAATGTTGCAAAAACATTCTGCAAGTAATTGGCCATTAGTCTTTTTACCAAAATTCTGCAAAATGTACAAATTGTGTAAAGTTTGTAAATTGTTTGCAAAATGTTTACAATTTCCACATATATAGCAAGTTATAGATGGAAAATCCCTTTATTGGTCATTTTTGGTAATTGGCTGCACTTGTTGTTTTACTGAAAACTAACTAATACAACTTTAGCTTTTGTGGCAGCGAAAACATCTATGATCATCCCATCTGTTTTCTTTTATATCTATTTGCTTCCGGAAATCGCCCTCATATTATACCACTACATCTTGCAGATTCCATCTACATGGCTAAAGGGTTATTTTGAGAGTTTACTGAACTTGTAATGTCTTTGTTCTGTCTGGGCTTCCTTTATTTAGTACTCTATCAACTTTGTTCTTGCTGTATTCATGTAGAAGGTAAAGCCCTTTATGAATTTCCAATTGGTCAGAATAAAAGGGGCATTACCCTCTTGGATCTTCATCCATCTATTCAATGGCATTCCATGGCTCGAATCCAATGTAAGCTTTTCAATAACCCACCCATTTTTTGAATGTTTCTATCTTTTTTGTCTGTCACTTAAAGCTGATATAGTTGTCTCAAGAAAACTACTTGAGAGCATCTAACTTTTCTTGTGTTAGGTTTAAATGTGCAATCATGATTCACTAAACTCGTTTAATCAACCTTCAGTAAGAGCACCATCGAGAACAAACGTGACATTAGGGTGTCTTTGAAGTTCTTAGTTTTGTTAGGCAAGTTTTCTTAATGGTTAAAAAATTTGTGTCTTACTTGAAATGTTTTTGATGGATCTTTTTCCTTTATGATTAAGTTAAGTTGTGGGATCAATCATTGCAGATTGGAACTTCAATTTTCTTGCCAAGATTTAAAGCCACATTATTTCAGTTGAAGAATGTGGGTTCTTCCCCCTTTTCTTTGTGAATGACAACTTAAGATTTTCTAGTTGGTTACATTTCAGTTACAGACCAAAACTTTTGCTCATAGATTTATCAAGTTGTGAAGGATTTAATTTAAAATTTTACAGTCATTTTTCTGGGGTCATAAAACTCCAGAAACCTTTATAATAAAAATGTATGTAGAAAGGTTAGCAGTGTATTGCCCTCAACCAAATATTTAATGAATGTCAGTTGTGAAGGTAGTGCCTTGTGGGCATCACTATAACTTACTTGCCTAAATTTTGACACTTTTGCTCATCAAATTTTCTTGGCCCCCAGTACATGTCAGGATTCTTTAGTTGTTAGATCATAAAAAAACTTAGTCCTTATTGTGAAGTTTGATTACTGTCAAAACACAAAGGATGTAAAATGAGGTGTATGGTCTTGGTCTACCAATGTTTTTAAATTGGAGATTAGTGACGGTGTGCTGTGACGAATAGGGTTAAGATATAAATTGGTGCTTATGTAAAGCTCTTTTATGGTTATTTTTACAATTATAACTTCATGACGTTCCCTTCGTGTACAATACAATAATATATTCGCCATTTTTACTCCTAACTGCCGCACTGTGCGCTATTTGTAAACACAAGCTTTGTTAGATACCGAACGAAACTCTATGTTATGCGGAATTTTCACTCCTAACTGCCGCACTGTGCGCTGTTTGTAAACACAAGCTTTGTTAGATACCGAACGAAACTCTATGTTATGGGGAATGACAACATTCACAGGATCTCATTGGCACTCGTCGTCGTTTAAGTTGTAAAAATTTCAGTTAAAATATTAGTTTCTTACTCAAAGGTATTTATTTTTATTTTTAACTATACTGACTAACCGGAAGTAGATTTTTCGTCGATGGTTGGAATATTTGCAGGAGGAAATTCAAAGTACCTGGCCCCAACAGAGACTCAAGTTGGTGGCCATTTGCAATATCAAGTACTCGTTCTCTGATTGGCTGTTCTTTTTTGGAAGATAACTCGTCGTCTTTTATCTCGTCAGATATGGCGAAATGGCATGAATATATGTAACATTTCTTCATGCTATGATGAGTTGCCAGAAATGATGTAAAATATATATCCAACCGCTATCTTTTTTTTGTATCGATGGCTAGCGATGATTTATAAATCAGCTATAAAAGATTGTTCGTTCGCTCACCATTAAGATTTGCCACTGAAAGGAAGTGGCTTGATTGCTAGCAAGTGAACAAATCGCAATTGGCTCCGTCACTTCTTGTTTCTAACTGAAGTTGTAAAGGAAACAAACAATGCTAGTGTCTTTTACGACTTTACGATTACAAGACGTAAAAGTCAGAACTCCTAATGTAGAAGTACATGTGCGGAAAACTGACTATCGACATACTTTCTACAGAATTACAGTTCTACTACAATTACAGCTGTCATAAGACCTGTCACATGACAATCTCAATGGAGGTTTGAAAAGCACTTTCAATGTAGACTCTTCGTTGATTAAATGTTAGTAATGTACACTCTGATTTCTGCACAAATGATTTTCCATGAGTGTAATTGCAATAACAGCTAATGACCTTCATTACAATCTGTAAAATAATTTGCGGAAACTGAAACTTCCATAGCGGAAAACAATCAGTTGATTGTAAATGTAGCCCCATGACCTTAAATTGCAAGGTAATAGACCTTTATGTTTTATATTTACAAAGTTATATTACATTAACCACTGAATATTAAAGTTATCCAAAAGTTGGCGAATAATTTTGCCCAGTCTTTAAGAGAGAGACATACACCCAATCTACCACACTTTAAGTGACTAATAACCACTTCCACCGTACACTAAGCCTTCATCATAAATGAACCTTCAAAAGGGATTAATCGTAGGTGTAATGAATTACACAAAATACATCAAAACTTATTTCATCCTACCTACACCTGCTTCCCATGCTTAACATTTAGATTCGAAAAGTCCAGATCGATAAAACGAAATTAAACGATTTTAGAATTCTTTATTGATCCCCTATTCATCGATTTTTTTGCTGTTGATTTACTTCTATCGACTTTGGCAGGTGTGCAGTTCCCTAATCAGCTCGCAAAATCTAAATTCAATTGGCTAATTAAATTTAAGAAATTTTTTGAATTTGTAATTGCCTATCGAAAAAAAAAATCGATTCTCTTTCACTTTAAAACTTGAAATCGATTATTTCATCCAGGTGGAATTTCTCCACCAATACCAAATGGCAAACTCAGGTTGAAAGAAAACAAAGCCAATTTTTTAGGAAACGTGACTTGTGTCACCATTTTTTTTTTTTTTTTTCAAAACTATCTCCTAATTTAAGGCCTCTTGTTAATTTGTATCTGTCAAGTCATCTTGAGTTAACACGTATCCAATTCCAAATTACTACATTTTCATTCTCATTAAAAAGTATGATTAATTAGATTTTCATTGCAAAGCGTTGCAAAAGTTAAATTTTTCGACTTTATCAAGCAGAATGCGTTAAATGTAAAATCCAATAAACGTCATGGATGAGTTTGTATAATTAATTTTTATTTTTCCTAAACGTGAAATTAAATGACTGATTTTTATTAGCAATTAATTTTTTTTTTTCCTCTCTTTTATAGGAACCCCATTTTGGTGCCTGTTGGACATAGTACCTATTAAAAATGAGAAACGGGAAGTGGTTTTGTTCCTGGCATCGCACAAAGACATCACTCCGAGCAAAATGTCAGAGATGCAAATTTGTGACGTGTACCCAAACGGTGAGAAAATCAAATTGAAATATAATTCGAACGTGCCCCAATAACAGCGGATGCAATTTTAAATCCGCCTTGCATTTTAATGTAAATAACCTTTTCGTATCCCGTAAGAGGTGAATCACATTTTAAAGGGAAAACAGGAACTTGCATTGATTCACTACGTTGAAAAAGAAATTTATTTCACCTTTGTTGACCTCTAATTTGTTTTATCTTTTTCCGATTCCCCGATACAAAGCTTTACAAACCACTGGAAACTTAATGAACATTTTGACCTCTTATTTTTTTTTTTTTTTTTTATTCCCCCTGCCGTTTAAGGTTATTTATGAACCTTTCTGCTTTAAGTCAATGTTGGTACCAGGTGTGAAAAATTAATTTAGGATCCACAAATAAACTGGGGATTCAAGTTACATTTTGAATTGCTTTTTGCTTGGCATCTACCTGGTGATATGAAGAAAAAATATTAAGCTGAGAGATTTATCCCCTTTATTGCCAAGATTTCCAAGAACGTATTCTATGACACACCTCTCTGTGTACTTGCTGTCAACTTGGAGTTTGCACAGTATAACCTGTACTAAAATTAGAGATGGCAGGGTTTAAACTGGGATATTTTCTTTTCTTTGGTAAAAGATAAATTTAGTAGCAGTCAATGGATTTATTTTTGTTGGGAGACAGAAATGCGTCTTGTTTTGGCGGGTATGCAAATATTGTGACGTAGTTTTTTTTTTTTTTTGAATCTTTTTATTTTTTATTTACTTTTATATTTAACACTTTTCCGTGAATGACGGTTTATAGTGGAAGAAATGCTCAAATATTAGCATTCTCAAAGGCGACTTTACTAATCACGTATTTGTGTTAAAGTTCAGTCATGCGCGGTTCTGACCAATTAAATTTATGAAGTGATCAGTAAACTTGTTATGTTAGGTGCTGGTTGGTTAACAACTTCTTGAGGTGATTAACCGAACTTCGGTATTGATGTAATCAAAACTGACCAAAATTCACCAAGTGAAATAATTGAACCCAGTAAAATTTGATATGATTTTGTTTGCTAATGACTGCAAGTGAGTAGTGCAACGATTTGCCACCAGAATACGCAATTGGTCACTGCGCAAGCGCATATCGGCTCTATGGAACACTACGAAAGTTAAAATTGAAATTTTGAGTTGGTCCTGTTACGATTTAATGATATTTTAAAATCAAATGAAAATATTGAAAAAACATTTCCCATGAGTACCAATTTTTGGACAAATTTAATGTCCAACGTTACAAATTTCAAAGAGATCTTATACCCAGAGCTCGGTGGCGCCCAGACATCCAGTTGCAGCATTTCGTACCTAAGCGCACTCCCCATTGAAGTCGGACAACGTGAATAAACCTTGTAGTACGAGTTCTAGTACACGTTAAGCATTATTCTTCTTCTAGTAAACACACATAAATGTAATGAAAACAAAGATGTCGCTAACATGTTTTTGCTTACGATTGTTTAATGCAAACAAAAATTACCAAACAACTTTAACGTTTTGTTTGAGTTTACTGCTATATTATATCATAAAGTTCTCTTTCTGAGAGTCTAAAATTAAACGCAGGAGCTTTTATTTATAACCAGAATTAATTTGATGTCTAACAAGAGCATTTCATGACTTATTAGGTCCTTTTCACTGCTCAGCTTCAGCCCGGTAAACACGTGTGTTTTTGTTTGGATTCCCAAGTGGCACAAAGCAGGCTGAAATTTTCATAAATTCAACACTTCAAGCTAATTGAAATCGACGAGTGTTGAGTTCAATTAGGCATTAATATCTGTAAACACGGTGTAATCCACTTAAGAAGACACCAGCCTTTTCGCTGCGTGTAATTGACTCGCCCCTAGTAGCGTGTGCACGACATTTTACTTAACATAACTGCAAAGAGAGGAGAAGAAATCCTAAATTTCTCATCGTAACTTTCTATCTGGAAAATTTCCAGTCATTCCTGAAAGTATAATAAACACGTGCCAATAGCTACTACCTATTAATTTCTGGTTTTATCCTACGACAGTTTTAATCGGTACTCATTGGGTCCCGTTCATGAATGAATAAACACTGTAAATAAAAAAGCGTGTTCGATCATAAATTCACCTGTCATCGCCATTATAATACGAGTGCGCGATTTCGCCGTCTGGTGTCAATCTTGTCGGTGTAATGGCGTGCGGGATGAAATATCACTTAATTTCGCTTTTGATCGGGCGAAGGACGAATTTAATAAATCACAGCTCAAGGATTCGGTTATTTTTAGCAAGTTTGCAGTGTATTAACGACCAAATGAGTTTATTTTTAGGTCCTAAGGTGAATAAATTAGCCAGATCGTTCCCTACGAAGCATTAACTTGGATAAATGTGGCCGGTAATAAAAAGTAGGGTAAAGTGAAATCGATGAAAAATATGCAATTGAATTTGCTTCATTTGCCCATTTATCGGGTGTTAGTCACCTGAAGTTATATTTGGATTATTGACGGATTAATTCTAATAAGATTTACTTAATGTGATTTTTATTCTTTTTATTTCGTAGTCATTAAAACTTGATGTCACATGTCGTTTAGTAAACGACTTTGGATTACAATTCGTGTTGATGCAAAAATCCAAGGGAAATCTAATTTTAGATAAGGGGATATAAAAAATAAGGAGTTTTTTTTCTCGCACCTGGAAAACGCCGGTTGGAAACAGGAAGAAAATATGACGAGGCAATTGAGAATCGTTTGAAGCGTGAATTTTGTAGGTTGTATAAAACGAGGGTTGATTTTTGTGTTCTGGCAGCTTCAAAAAAGCAATTTTTTTCAAAAGCATTTTCTTGAAAGGGAAATGACCGATAATATAACCCCGGAAAAGACGGCGAGTGACGTCATACATGCGAATGTTCACCTCTTTAGCACGTGTATTCACACACTTGAGGTTTAAGAGGGAGTTGTATATTGGTACGTGTGTCACGTGTTTAATTACACCTTCTGAGAAATGTTATCTGCAAGAGAGCAAATTAAGAGATCATTAAGTCAGGAAGATAAAACGTTGGGGGATTTTCCTATTAAAACTCGTGTTTCCGTCATTGTATACATCTGGGATGCATTTTAATTTAAAAATATACCAGGTCAAATGTCGCCACCTTTAGTAGAATATTTGTAAAACAATTTTTTTTTATTTAAACAGATGCGAACGGCAATTTGGACCCGGAAAGTGGAGTACCTGCAAGTAATTATCAACGGCGTAGAAGTCGAGCCGTTTTATATCAACTATCTGGACATTATCGCCAGGATAAAATCAAAAGCAAACTCAAATTAAACAACGTAAGTAGATTAAAAAAGATTATGAAATAGAATCAATGTTTAGATCTACAAGTTCATTGCGTTTTCCTAATATCTTTTTGTTATTCGTCTCTCCACACTCGAATTTATTACACCATTAAATGTAGTTATGGGAGGCATGACTAGAAATATTATTTTTTTTTAATCCAACTTTTTCATTTTTGGTAGTAGATTCGCGTTTGATGAATGGCGGGTAATTAAGAGTGTGGTGCCACCTGGTGCATCTTTTAAAAATTGTTTTTTTTTTTTTTTTTTTGGTTTTTCATTTTCAGATGCACATTTCATTAATTATTTTTAAAGATAAAAAAAAAGTGTGAGGAAATTGTCTTGATATTAATCCAACTCTTAATTAATGACTAGTTTTTAATCTCTGGAGAAAAAAAAAATTAACATTTAATAATTTATTTCTTTTTGGTTACATTCTGTGCCACCAAATTCAACTACTAACTTCTTTTGTTTGCATGCAAGCACACTGTGTACGAGGTAAGACTAATCTTTTATACCCAAATGAAAATTATTTTTCAATTTCCTCTCACTCTTCTCTTTTTCTAAAATCCACTTCTTTTTTTTTTCCTTTTTTTCCACAGCCTCTTTATCAACTTTGAAACATCACTTTTATAAAAACTTCATTTCACATTTTTAATTAATTATGATGCATTCAAGAAAATTATACTTGAAAAAAGAAAAAAGAAATTTTTTTCACTGAAAAATTTTTCTTAAGATAGAAATAAGTTTTGTGACATTATTAATTAATTTTTATATTATCTCAAATAGAATTTACTTCATGCAAGTACTTTACCGGAGTACAAAACTGCCGCTGTAGAGAAATCAAAATTGATTCTATCACATTATGGAATGTTTAAAACGTGTTGGGATTGGCTCATACTCGTTGCAACATTTTACGTCGCTGTCATTGTACCGTACACTGCCGTTTTCGTCATCCGCGATAACCACGTGCGGCCCTCTGTTGTCAGTGATGTCATTGTCGAAACATTGTTCATTATAGGTAATGAAATTTAATAAATTACAAAGTTCGTCAAAGTTGCATTCTTCCCTGCTATAAAAAGACAAATTTCTTAAATGTTGTAGTAGGTTTTTTTTTTTTTTCCACCTCTCACTTGTCGTCTTGAGATTGTTTGTTTTTGGAATTTTCAATTAAACATGCTCATAAATGGTTATTGTTGTGTTGTGTGTCAGAACGTGACAAAATTGGGCAAACGTATTTATTGAGTAAAATGTCTTTCAGTGGGTCAACATTGATTTCATTGCGGACAGAAGCAAGAAATCAAATAAGAGAAAAAAAAGCAGTTTGTGTGTGCTTGTTTTATCCGATAAAAGAAATGTGTGTCTTAAACATTCTTTTCGTTTTTATTTTCAGATATAATTATCAATTTCCGCACAACATTTGTCAGTAGAAAAGGCGAAGTAGTATCAAATCCAAAATGTATTGCCCTACATTATGCGAAAGGATGGTTTATAGTTGATTTACTAGCAGCTTTACCTTTCGACTTACTCTACGCATGCAATGTATATAGCAAGGTAAGAAGTTGAAATATTGTAAAATGGGATTTTAGAGTGGTACAAATACGTTGGTAGAGAGCCCATCACCCTTATAATTCCTATCCTATATTCTATTTTCTCCAATTATTCTTAAATTTCTTTCTCTTAATATTTCCTGCCCTGTTATTAATGTTTTAAACATGATAAACAAATATACTTGCTGTATCTGTCTACCATGGTTTACTTTATTAAAGGGGGGGGGGGGGGAGGGTCTCACTAAAATTACAAATATTGGAGACGAAAGATAGGAAAAAGTTATATCTTTTCCGAATTTTAGAAATTTCCCAAACACAGGCATGACGTATGAGACAACGGTACAAACCTCGTTAGAAGTTGTCTCATACGTCATGCTTGATTTAGGAAATCACCAAAACTCGAAATTTATTCACGTAACTTTGGGATTAAATTGTAAAATCGTAAATTCTCTAGCATGGGGGTGTTATGCAATAATAATAATAGTAATAAATATTTGTAATTTAGTAAGACCCCCTCCCCTTTAACATTACATTATAAATATTCCAATCACACATGCAAGTAAAGTCAACTTAAACATGAAATTTGCAGCTCAATGATCTAATATTTTTTTATTTATCATATAAAAAGCAGTAATTGTTTTTTTTTTATAATTTCGTTATTAAATATCGCAAATTGAATGTTTTTATTAAATTTTGTTCGGGAGTCTATTTCTTTTATCCCAACTCTGCATTATATTGAATTGAAGTTTCTCCCTCGAGGCTAACCTCAACCGAGTTGGGTTTCACTTGTGTTCGCTAAGCTAAACTCAAATCGGTTTGCCAAAGACGTTAAACAAGTTTTGCAAGCGCTTGGCACTTTTAAGGTACTCATAAGGGGCTCATCTGCAACCAACCTGTACAAACGTAGAGAAAAACAAGAGAAATTAAATCTCGAGCGAATCACTGCGATAATTTACTAAAAATATTCAATTTATTTTCAGGATAATTTAGTACACCTACTCAAACTAACGCGGCTCCTTCGTTTAGCTCGTTTATTTCAAAAAATTGATCGTTATGCCCAATACAGCGCCATAATCTTGACATTATTGATGCTCATGTTCTCTCTTGTGGCTCATTGGCTGGCCTGCATCTGGTACTTGATTGGCAGTGAAGAACTCGACCTCAATTCTGCGGGTAAGATTTAGACACGTACAGTGACATCTGGTCATTCTAGTTGTTGGTAGTTATATCTAGTGGGGTGTTTGTTGCAACAATTGGTCACCAGAGTGTCGCAATGAGTGATGCGTAAGTGCGTGGAGGTTCTGTTGGGTTTGTTGCTGCTGTTTTTGTCGATATAAATTTTAATGCATTATTGTACTCACTGCTCAGTGGCGCCACTACATCCAGTGGCAGCATTTCGAACTAAAAACATACTTCTTATCGATTTACGTATGCATTTCATATCGTGACAATGTTCAAAGAATTTAAAAAAACTTTTTTTTCAACTTTATACTTTACACTTCCAGAAAACTATAAATTAGTCGTTTGAGATGATGAAGAGAAAAAGGCTTCGGAGAAAAACTATAAATTCTTGAAGAACCTCTTAAACGATATTATTCTCCCTGCGATAGGAAATTCACCTTTTTCGAGTGAAATAATGGAAATTTGCGAAAGTTTTCCATCTTTTCTTTTGTGGGGATTCGATATTTAATAAGAAATATCGACGATAAAGGAAAAGAAAAAAGTAGAAAATTGCATGACAATGCCCGTTTGAGTGCTTCCCCACATAAACCTGCCCCTCCTAACAGTAAATATGGCGGCACTAAAACGGTTATGTGTGTAATAAGAATGGTGTGTTAGTTCTACGAGGTGATAAAACAGGAGAGACGAGGTTCAAGACACCGAGCTTCTTGTCTTTTGTCAATTTTTTTGAAAGACAACTCTGGGATTAATTTATTTGGCGGTTGGATGATTGAAAAAAATTGTAGGAATTCCGTGATGACAAAAAGAATGTAGTGTCATCTTTCTATTAACACGGGAAAAAAAATTGTTTTGACACTGAGGTAGCAATCGGCTGAGTCGCATCTTAATCACGCGAAGGCACATGTTGTGTACGAGTGGCTTTAGTAGCTTGGCAACTGAGTTATTTTTATTTGAAACAGGCATCACTTCTTGAATGGAGCGAGAAAAAAATACTTTTAAGAGTTTGGGAGGGGAGAAACCCCTTTATGGGTGGAGTGAAGTGGATGATAAAAGTGTTAAAAGATGGTCGTTGAAAAAGAACCGGATGTGGTGTTTTAGATGATGTTGTATTTTTTGGTAAGTGAATTAGGTTTTGATCGATTGATTTTTTTTTTTTTTTCTTAAAAGGATGGATTCAGGAATTGAATCGCCGGTTGGAGCCAACGGCCAGTTTGAATCGTACGATAATGCCCGATTCGAGGACGTCATATGTGACGGCGCTTTATTTCACTTTAAGTAGTTTAACGAGTGTTGGATTTGGAAATGTGTCGGCGAATACAAATGCGGAAAAAATCTTTTCGATTTGTACTATGCTCATTGGAGGTAAGAAAAACAATCAGTTTGTTATTTAAATCGATTTAATGTCGGAAATTGAAAGAAATGGGAATTGAGTGTTTTTTTTTTTTTTTTTTTTAAATCTATTTGGGGTAAAGTAAATTTGTTGGGTTTAATTTGATTTGTTTTGTTCCTTGGTTATTTAAAGAGGTTTTTTTCTGTTAATTTAATTTTGGTTTTTTCTTTTTGCTTTGAAGCGTTGATGCATGCCGTCGTTTTCGGCAACGTAACTGCCATTATTCAGAGAATGTATTCGAGACGTTCTCTTTATCAAACGAAATGGGGAGACTTGAAAGAATTTCTTACGTTGCATCAAATCCCAAAGCAACTGAAACAACGAGTGGAAGAATTCTTTCAAACCATGTGGTCACTCAACCATGGGATTGATGCCAATGAGGTAACCCGCTGCAAAATACGAAAGAAAAATATAGAAAAAGAGAAACGGTCCGTGCAACTGTGAAAAATTTCAAATAACATGTTTTTTTTTTTTCCTTTCATCTTTTATCTTATCTATAGATTTTGCGCGAATTCCCAGACGAACTACGCGGGGATATTTCGATGCATTTGCATAAAGAAATCTTAAGTCTACCCATCTTTGAAAGTGCCAGCCAAGTGAGTTTTGTTTGTTGTCAGTTCCGGCACAGCGACATCATGTAGCGAATTTATGAACCCTTATACATTAGTTTCGAATCAATTGGGATTGTTTGGATGTTTCCTAACTTTGAAATTTATTTAATAATAATTTGAAATTCCGGGTCGCTTTTATTAAGTCAGTATATAAAAGTATTGGACTTTCGAGTAGGTTATTACGCTGCTATTATTCGTGGATAATGAAACTGATAGGGAAGTAGATTACCTTTTAATAGTCTAAAAGGATTTAAATTTAAAGTGGAAGGTAGTAAATCTTGAAACCCGTGTTTAAATGAAATTTACAGATGAGATAATTAGTCATGAGATGCCTTCATTTTCCAGGGTTGCTTAAAGCTCCTTTCTTTACACATCAAAACCAACTTTTGTGCTCCTGGTGAATATTTGGTGCATAAAGGTGATGCGCTTGGGTCAATATATTACCTTTGCAATGGATCGATGGAGATTCTTCAAAATGCAATGGTCGTTGCCATTTTGGGTAAAGTTGATTCTTTTTCACTTTTTGTTTTTTGGTAAAAAAATTTTAATTTTTGGATTTTAGGTAAAGGTGATTTAGTCGGCTACGATATCTCACACGCTACTGATCCAGTGGTGAAATCGAGTAGCGACGTGAGAGCGCTCACCTACTGCGATTTGAAATGTATTCACGTGATAGGTTTGATGTCTGTTTTAAAATTGTATCCAGAATTTTCGGAACAGTTTGCAAACGACATTCAACACGATTTGACTTATAATCTACGAGAAGGCTACGAAAATGATGTGAGTTTACAATCGTGACAAGACGATTATTAATGAGTGATGATGTTTATTCTTTTTATCACGTAGCACGACGATATGGGCACTCCACCTGCTCTTACGTTGCCATCTATATCAGAGGATGATGAGAATAATCCGGAGAATCAAAATTCTCCTCCTTTTTCACCAAAGTCGCCCACTTTGCTTAATCCTAAACCGCGGTTTAATTTTCTAACTATTCCTGGGTGGTAAGTTTAAAGGGACAATCAACCCCTTGGACAGTGTTGGTTTATAAATAAAAGATTGCAATTACGAATGCTATACTTTAATTTGTTAATTTTTACCTGTAATTTACCCTTTAAAACAAATATGTTTAATCACGTGACCAAAACCAACCAATGGGGTCAATTTTTGAGGCCTGGTTGGGCACCAATAGAAATTCTGAATAAAAACAGAAGCGACAACCCCAAAATCCAAAATGACAGCGATCAGCAATGATGGGGAGTGACAATATTTACAGGATCTCGTCACATCTCGCTTCTCGCGAGATAGACTAGGTTAGGTTTATCTAATGTAGTTTCATATAAATGTTATTTTGCGTTTCGAAGTACGTATCTTGCAATGTACAAGCAGTTTAGTAGATCTCGCGAGAACGAGATGTGACGAGATCTTGTGAATGTTGTTTGATTATTAGTCCCTAGTTTGTACGATTGTAGTTGGCGGACATTTTTATTCATGAACTCGTCCAGCTGTATCGCCTGTGAATTAGTACTTCGTAATGATTTAGCTTTTGGGTGACGAGTCACAGTAGCTACATTCAAATAATAAATACACTGCAGATTACTTCAGTTTCACAACCTGTGACGTCATTATTCACGATGCGCTGCACAAATCAGTTTTCAAATGTGACGTCACAGATTGTAAAACTCACCTTTGGAGCCGTGCACTTTAGTATTTGAATGCAGCTACTTTAGATAATATTTCAGGTAAAATTAACTTGTCTCAGGGGTTGCCCGTCTTTTAAATTTCGTTTATTAATTTTGTTTTCGTTGTCAGTGAGGATAGAAATAAAATTGATGGTAGGAAATTCGAGAATATGAAAAGAGAAAAAATTTGTCTCAATGGATTTCATCCAGGTTTTTAATTACACGTTAAATTAATTAAGAATTGTTTATTCTACTATTATTTTCCTTGTAGGATTACGTAGGAAAAGCGGCTCACTCGAGTCCCTCGACACTCAACCGAAACAAAAGAGTATGGAGCGACTAGATGTCCAAATGTCATCGCTACAGAATAGTTTTGCGACATTAGGGGAAGAGGTAGGCTAATTAAAAGGATTAAAATAGATAACGTTAATTAATAACGCGTGGCGTTTTATAAAGTTTCACACAATTAATGACCTTAAATAAAAACACTTTAAATATTAATGAAATGTAATTTTAGTGAATGATCTTTCCTAACATGAAAAACATGTCTGTTAAATGATCTTGAATTTGGTAAATATTTTTATCAGGAAAATTTGGCAGGGAAGCCAAATGATGAACCATCACGCAAATTACAAATTTCATTACAAACATACATTTTTAGTACAAAGCCTTAAAACTGTTCGAGTAATTTCAAAAATAGGTGAATTTAAATTTTTAAAAAAGTGTTTTTCTGTTGTGTGTGTTTTTTTTTTTTTAAAGAAAAGAAGGATACTGTAATAAATTTTTCATTTTTATGTGTTTCATTTTTCTTTTTCTCCTTCCGCTGCTTTAGGTTCGCAGTGCATTACGAATATTGGAACAATTCGGAGTGGTAACTGCGAATGGTGCTTCTCAAAACTTCGCGAGTAACGTATCTCTTCTGGGCGTACCCGGAGAGGATTGGCAAACGCCTTTGGCACGCTGCGTATCTCATCCGCCTGAAATGTTCAACAGAGATGATAATCATCGGCGAAATCGGGAAACTCAAACAGATAATAGCCTGCTGGAACCTTATCTACAATTATTATTAGATTGCAGGGGTATTGTAACTAACGAAGGAAGCAGAAATAATGAAGAATATAACATTCCACTATTACAAGTAAGTGACGAAGACGCCCGGTTAGTAGATCTGTCGGAATCGTCGTCCGAAAATGATACTTTGCTCACCTGGTCGCATGAACGCACTCCTTTCCTCACTCCTAGTCATGTGGTTCCGGAAAGTAAAAAAGTCAATCGTTTGCCTTAAAAAAAAAAAAAAATAATTTTTATCTTGTCGAGGAATTTTTTTTTCTTTTTTCTTTCAGTTTTGTTTGGTTTACCTTTTCCTTACCCATTGTCTTTCCTTTCATATTTTTCCTAATATAGACAATCGAAGTCTTAAAATGAGAAATTTTTAGGGGCAAGGTATCATCTCATAGATTTAATTATATTCGGCGGTGTATTGATATTTTTTTGGTTGATTGCGGTTATTTTTAACTGTAGCGACATCTGTTGACTGAATGTTTAATTTTTTGTTTTCTCTTGAAATTTGGGGTACCTTGTGAATGGACTTAAGAAATATACACGAATGCCTTAAAAACTTTTAATCACGTAATTTAAAATATTTTTCAATTTAAAAGAAAATGAAAAAACGTTTGGAATTTTCAACTTTTCACTAACATTGTTCGTATTAATTTAGAAGGGAAAAAAATGATTCGGTAATAATTTATTAACACATCATTAAAATTCCACACAAAAAAAATTCTACAATTTACTCATCTGGGAAAAAATAATTTTTTATTTTTTAACATAATTTAGAATTGGACTGTATTCATTTTTCTAATATTGTACATAATCACACAGGAAAAAGAAAAGAAATACACCTGTAAATATATATTTTTTGTAAATATAGAAAGCACATTTTACCAGGTCTATAAAAAAAATTGTGTTGTCACTGGTGTTTAATTTTGCAAAACACGTTCATCCTTCCTGCCATTGTATACAATATGCCAAGCTTTTTATCAAAACATTTTTTGTGCGGGGAGAGAAAAACATTTAGAGACAAAAACTTTTCACCTTTAGTATTAATCGTGTATAAACCACTAATAGGAATTATTTTGTTTGTATTTCGTTTCATAAATTAAACACTTTACAAAATTATATTAACATCTTATTTCTCCTGTCTCTCTAACTTTTATCACAATAACAAAAATTACGTAAATATGTGTCGTCGACACATCGAGTCGTGTTACCAAACCTATCTAACCTAGTAATAGACCCTAGCGGTGAAAACTCCTTGTCCCAAGCGTCATTCTTCATAATGGCTTCAAAAAGTGCATGACTAGGTAACACTTCAATCACAATTCGAAAAACATTTCGGAAACCTTTGGCTTTAGCTGTTGACATGTTTGGTAAGATTTTAATTGCACTTTTAACTGACAAAAGTGAAAGTGGCGGGCAACGTGGCTCAACGCTTAATATTCCATTTATCGATTCCACGAGCGATTCACCCGCCAATTTGACTTCCAGCGACGAATTGACGGCCAAAGGAATTTCGATCTCGCAAGGACAATAATCCTCCGGAATTCCCGCATCTTCACACGTCCGTTGTACCGGAAGTTGGTAAAATAAACTGAAGCCCTTTTCGCTCCACGAATGACGAGGTTTGTCGTACCGAGACGAAACAACATCCATCAATGTATCATAAACGTCGTACCAAGACGCCATTCGATTTCTATTGGTAAGTAAATTCTTTTCTAAATGCGGGTACAATTTCCGCAAACGTTCAGGTAAGGAAATAGAGAAAAAAGGAAACGCTGATTCGACTCTACCTAACTGCGTGGAACGGAAACTCCCAAAATTAATCCCATGGTCTCCCATCACTATTAAAATGGTGTTTTTGGCAGTTTCGCGAAACCATTTGAAAAATGACGAGAGTTCTCCGTCCACTACCTGAAGGGAATTTAATTCGTCATGACTTAGTTTCATTAAATTAGTGAACATAAAATAGGGGTAGCCACTCAACGTCTCAGTGGCACGCTTCAAAAAATCCAACATAATTTGGTATTCAGCCTGGTTCCCGTAACAGTAATAACTCGATTGGCTGTATAATGGTCCCTTCGGGTCTGCGACAGCCAACCAAAATGGTCGCATGTAAATGTCGGTTGGATTCTTCCTGAACCCAATATGCACGTAATTGAACGTGTTATACTCCGGATGATCTTCGCCTAGTATTGTAGCGTAACCGATACTAGAAAAATTCTTCCACGCTATTGGCCATGGATCAAATCCCTGGTCACTACTTGGTAAACGTGTTCCGTATACATATTTCCCCGTTAACATTGCTCCAACATTTGGGAAAGTGTTACCCCCTACTTTAATAAGTCCGTTTAATACTACTGATGACATTTCTTCTGTTAAAATTTTGTACGTGGACGGCAATTGACGGATGAAGTTTGAGTGTGATACGGAATCCAAAATGAAGATTTGGACACTAGGGCGCGTTGATGATGGCGTTAATTTTTGATACACGGATTTAGGTACCCATGCGTGAATGTTGTGGTAATATAGGGCGCCGTTTAGTAGGCAAGAAACGTTAGCAAAGGATTGGGTGAGTTGAGCATACCCGAGGAACTGTTTTGGTTCTGTTAATATAATGGCATCGTCTGTTTGGTTGTGCTTGAGAATTTCTTGGTAACTACAAACTAGTTTTGTAAGTGTTGATTGAATATTTGGAATCTGGGTTTCTGTTTTGTTCCACCGTAGAACGCCATCTATTGTCACTTCTGTTAAATACGGTTGAACTTGGTCGCACATTATAGGCGGAACTTTGAAGAAGTATCTTTTGGCACGATCGTCCCAGGGATCCAATCGCGGTAAAATGCAGCTTGTTCTACTGGCATCTGCATACGGGTAATCTTCGAGGAATGCGACATAGTTCCAGTGGAAAAAAAATTGTTCCACCGTGTAGATGTAGGAGTGGTATATTAATATGATGAAGGCGAAAGAGAGGAATGTTTTTAAGAAAATTCGGTATTTTCTTTTGGAGAGAAGGTATCGAATTAAGTAGTGGATGCGATTGTAAACTAGTCTTGCAATCATGCACATGGTTTATGATTCCTGTAAAAAAATAATGTGGGTAATTAGGAAGAGTTCTTATTTTTGACGCAGAGAGGCGCATCTGATCGCGTGACTAACATGCTTTTTGGTTTGTACAAGGTGTTTCACCAGTGGTTATGTAAAAATTAATATGATCGGGAAATCGAGGTTTATCCTCTACATTTTTCTGGGAAATATATATAACTCTAAACGAATAGAATCTTACTTGGTGTGTACTTCCTGTATATTGTGGTTGGGTCTCTTGATGATTTCATTTGTAGGTAGATGGTAAATTTTAGTATCTAGAGTATACAAATTAGGCAATTATATGAAATTCAACTATTAGTACGCCGCCTTACTTGAGTTTTGACATGGTGATAAGAATTGAGCAACCCAAGATAGTCGTTCACCACGATGCTTCCAATTCCCTGCTTTCTAATTGGTTGAGAAGTTGATCTAGTAGCGACACCTTTCGGCGTGTGAAAGAAACAAATCAATGAAAAGTTACTACCATTTTTGAACAAGAGGTGGTAGCATAAATTGTCGATCACTTGCTTGTACGTGGACCAACACGCAATGCAGAATAATTCTTTACATCCTATTGAAATTTGAATAATTAATTGAGACCCGAAACACATTTATTCGTTCTGAAATGAAATTTTTTTGTTCGGTTTTGCTACTATTTTACTACTGCCAGATAAGTTTCTGTGAAGATTTATACGAGCTGCTTGGTGTCAGTAGAGATGCAAATAATAGACAAATAAGGCAAGCTTTTAAAAAATTAGCCTTAACTTTACATCCGGATAAAAATAAGGTATTTATAACCGGCACTAACGAGGTTTAATTTACAACTTTTAATGTTTACCTATTAAAATTTCAGAATGATCCAGACGCTAATGAGAAGTTTATGAAAATCAATAAAGCGTACGAAATATTAAAGGATGAAGAATTAAGGAAGAGGTATGATTTGCATGGAGAGGATGGATTCGATGAAATGAAGTCAAAGAAAGGAAGTTTTCACAGCTGGAATTATTATTACGAAAATTTCGGTAAAATAATTTTTATTTTGGATTTTAAAAAAATGTTAACCGTTGAGTTTGTTATTTAGGCATATACGATGACGATCAGGAGATAATAACGTTGAGTAGAACTGATTTCGGTGGGTTTTAAGACTAAATAGAACGTTAATGTAATTTTATATCTGTTGTATTTGATTTCAGAGCAATCTGTAACCGGAACGCGGGACGTTTGGTTTATAAATTTTTATTCCCCTGCTTGTTCACATTGCCATCATCTCGCGCCTATTGTAAGAATTGGACTTTTCACGATTAAAATTTCCTTTAATTTATTTTATTTTTTTAAATTCAAGTGGCGAGAAGTTGCGAGGGAATTAGAAGGCGTTATCAGAATCGGGGCAGTTAATTGCGAAGAAGATTGGATTCTTTGCAGACAAGAAAGAATTCAAGGTTATCCATCACTAGTCTTATATCCGAATCAGGAAAAATATCAGGGTTCGAGAGATACAAGATCGTTAGTGAAATACGTACTTAAGGAGTTGTCAACTCATGTTTTGGAGTTAAGGGAGAATAATATCGAAGACTATGTGAAAAATAGTGAACTACCTTGGTTAATTAATTTTTGCGATGACAATGAAGGTAAATGAGAATAAAAATTTGAGGGAGATTTTATGATTTTAATACATATAATTATTCACAGTTTGCGCCTCATCTGAAACCGAAGAGAAACTGTCAGCTATGTTGGTATGTTTTAGAAAAAATTATTTTTATCAATCCAAGTTTAATTTTATTTTTTCCCAGGATGGGTTAGTTCATGTTGCCACCGTTGATTGTCACCTGCAGAAATCCGTTTGCTCGAATTTTGGCCAAACGGAATCGAATGTTATTTACTTCAATTCGTTGAAAGATGCGGAGAAATTTCGCCTCATTGCTTCGAATGACGCACAAGAGATTTATAGATCTGTTTTAGAATTTTTGCCTGATATGATAATTTTGGATACCGATGAATTTAATGTGAGATAGTTTTCTAGCTGTTTGAAAACATCTAAATTGCAACATTTCAGAAAATATATAAAGAATTAATAACAAATCGCGGAGGAAAACCGTGGCTAATTGAATTTACTAGTGACTCGCAAGCTGATTTACAATTGCGAAAGTTACCCAGTTTGCTAACAGATATAAAAGTAATTCAATTTCTTACTTACTTACTTTTCAAACTAATCAAATATGTGAAATTTAGGTTGGAAGAATTGACTGCTCAAAATTTTCGCTCGTATGTCAAACTTTTTACATACGGAAATTTCCTACGTACATTTTGTTTAAATCCGATGGCACTCATGAATTTCATCATGGTAAACAAAAATTTATAGACTTTAATTCGTAAGACAAAACTAATATTTTTACTAAATTATAGGTAGGCAGAGTCCTCATGACATAGCTGTTTTCGTCCAAGAATGTCGGATGAGTGCTGTTGAGACTCTAGGACCTAGTGACTTCCCAGGCAGAGTGGTAGATGAAGGTGATACTTGGTTTGTGGATTTCTATGCCCCGGTATGAGCTGCGTTTCTTCATATTTCAAGAATGTTTTTAATCAAATATTTTCATTTTTTTTACTAGTGGTGTCCTCCTTGCATGCGCCTTTTACCCGAATGGCGCAAAGCTTCTAGATCAGTCGAGTCTGGAATACATTTTGGGACAGTTGACTGCACCATACATCAATCTCTATGCCAAAAATATAATATTCATTCTTACCCAACATCAATTTTATACAATCGAAGTGTTCCGCATCAATATTTCGGGAAACCAACTGCTCCTGCAATTATTGAGTTCATTCAGGTGAAAAATGAAAGTTCGTATTTAAACATTTTAAAGTTTTGCTATAATTTTTGTTTTATTCAATAGGACATTCGTTTCCCACCAGTTATTTCATTAAATTATCACACTTTTGAATCTCACGTTTCAAACAGACCAAGCACTGATGTTTGGTTAGTTGATTTTTTTGCTCCGTGGTGTCAGCCATGTCAGCAACTTAGTCCCGAGTGGCGACGACTCGCTAAATCTCTCGTCAATACACCAACTATTCATGTCGGCCAAGTTGATTGTACGTTGGAATCAATGCTGTGTGAACAACAAGACATTCGTGCCTATCCAACCATTCGTTTCTATCCTCGAAGTGGTGTTGGAAGTTCCCACTTTAAGTACGAAAGTTGAATTTAGTTTATAAATTCGTTTCACCAACTTTTTTTTTTTATTTTATCGAATAAGGGTGTTCAATGGGTGGAGCAGAGATGAGAATAGTATACGAGTTTGGGCGTTAAGTTTTTTACCGAGCAAAGTAATAGAGTTAAATCCTCAATTGTTTGAAATGAACGTAATGAATAGTGATCGACCGGCTGTTGTTGACTTTTACGCCCCCTGGTGTGGACATTGCCAAACGTTTGATCCAGAATTCCAATTAATAGCTCAAGTACGGATTACAGTTAATGAAAAAAAATATTTCCAATTTATTTAATTTGCTTGTTTATTTGACAGACTTTAGAAAATGAGATTTACTTTGGTAAATTAAATTGTGAAGATTATAAGGACGTGTGCAACCGTCAAAAAATTCGAGGATACCCAACTATCAGATTTTTTTCGGGATTGGCAAAGAAAGTAAACGTAATTTGATTCAATTATTGACGTCAGATGAGCTCAACTAACGCACATAATGTACAATTTTGATTTAATAGGGTATGGCAGGTGAAGATATAAATAGCCAGAGTGCAGAAACCATTATAAGCATTTTGAAAAACAAACTGGCAAGTCTTAAACAGGTACATATGTTTACTACTGTTTATTAATATTTAGTAACTAAGTATAAATGTATTTTAGCACGAAGATCTACATGACGAATTATGACACTTTTATATACTAGGATTAAGTTACTTTACTTTTTATTCTTTTCCAGTTCATTGACTAATTAAGCTTTTCTAGTTATTTTTTTATATATGTTACTATTTTGTAGCTATTAACCCGGTAGAATATTTTATATATGCAGAAATCATATCTTTTAGATGATTTACAATTGCGAACAAAAAAATATTTCGTACTTCCCTGTGATTGAACTAAGTCATTTATATTGCTATTAAATTTTCGTGATATGTTTGGAATAAGTAACAATTTATTCCAATGTAGTCGTGACTTTTGTTTCTATTGTAAGTGTAGTGAGGTTTGTGTTACCAAGAATTTTAAAGTAATTTGAAATTTGAGAAGGATACAAAAAAAATTTAATAAATTCTGGAGACTGGCCAATTGGCTTTATCAATGTCTCATTTTTGCATTCAATTTACTGCTTGGTTGAACTATACCTTTGGTAACTTAAAAATGATGTAATATGTATGAAGAGTAATTACCCATATTTTAAAAAATATTACATTGTATCCAGTAACTATTTTATTATATAACTTTATTCTGCAGTAAACAGTGGTAGGAATTACTGATTACAATGACTATATGCAGTATATATGTGTGTGTGTGTATAGTCATTGGCACTCGCTAACACAGTTCGTAATTGTTATTGCTGATGTCAAAAGAGGTTACACTAATGAAAAAATACTTTTGCTCTAATAATTTCGAGCAATCCATTAACTGCACCAAAAATGTCAATGCCATCTTTCTTGCTACCCTTTCACATTCTCGACCTACTAACAAAAGAATTCATCTTCACTAACCTAAATATGAGACAAATGCAAATTTTGTTTACTTTACTTTAAGAACTAACAGTTCCGAAATATGACGTGCTATATTTATACATTTAAAAAAAAAAAAAAAAGAAAAAAATTGGCGCGAATCAGTCAGGTGCCTGGAGTTATCTTTTAGCAGGGAATTTCGTTAAATATTGGCGCTGCGGTCACTGAACATGTACACGCCCAAATGGGCATAAATCCAAAACGATCGTCTTAAATTTAGTAGAAATGTGACGTAACTACTTAAACCAGATGTTCATCTAGATCAGACGAAGTATAATAACGGAGTAAAATTTTAAGCATAACACATGACGAACAATATGGATTACATGTTTAATTCGCCCATACTCCTTTCGGCACCTCAACGAAAACTCCGCCACTCAGTAGCCTCTATGCCAGCCATCCCACGTCCAATTGGTCATCCTTGTGGTGAAGAAGCCTCTTTATTAGACGCTTGCAGATGCGGAGACCAATTTGCTGTAAGGAGAGCAATGGTCAGAAGACTCAGTAATTCATCTGTCAATTTACAAGATGAAACTGGAAAAGTAAGTTTGAACTACAAATTGCTAATTATAATTTCGTGTTGTCAAAACGTGACCTATATATTTCTTTTGTTTTTATTAATTGTAACTTGTCAGTTTTTTTATTTTTTTATTTTCAAAACTTGAAAAAAATACATTCCTACTCACTGTAAGAGCATGACAGTTTCATGTCAGCATTACGTCACTTAAATGGGCATGTCACGTGACCTTAAGGAATTATAGACATCACGTAGCGTCAAATCTTTATTTTATTCAACCCTTAAATGAACTTGACACTATATTTGACTCGATAGCATATGATTTTAATAGTAGAAATTTCAATATCATGCCATGTGACGTCACATCACTAAAACCGGGTGCAGCGGAGTTTAAAGCTTCTTTTTATTCTAAATTTAAATGTAGGCATCTGCGAATTCTAAAAATAGACGTAAAGCACTATTAAGACAACACAATTTTTTTAAACCTGAGTTTTGTATATTTATTTCTCTATAGACTGCGCTAAGTCACGTGTGTACATTGGGTAATATTGCTGTACTTGAACTACTACTTTTAGTACCCAATTTAGACATCAACTTACCTGACAGCGAAGGAAACACGCCGTTACATTTTGCAGCACAAGCTGGTATTAAATCTGGAAAAGTTTTTATTTTTAAGGGCGTTATACATTCGTTTTGTGCTTTTAGGTCATTTGGATGTGATAACGAGGTTAAGCACAGCGTTCAAAGGCGTTATGTTAGTTGATTTTAGAAATAATCATGGAATGACACCGTTGATGAAAGCTGCTTTACAAGGAAGGACAAAATGTGTTCGCGCACTTTTAAATGCCGGTAAATAAAATATTTTTAGGGGGTGTATAATTGATATTAGGAAATGTTTGTTTTCGGTAGTTGACTGTGAAAAATTGTCAATTCAGGTGCAAATCCAGCATTACGTGATCCACGGCGCGGCCTAAACGCCAAAGAGTGGGCATCGTTTTGCGGGAGGAAAAGCACTGAAAAAGTCATTGACAGTTACTTGAAAACAGGCAAAGGACTTAACAAATGGTTTGCTAAAGGGGATGTAACGTTTGGTCAAAGGATCAAGAATATGTTCGTTGGCAAACATGAATACGATATGAAACGAAATTTATTTCGGGCATCGTCAGCCATCTTTCCAGCATCCCCTGCGGCATACAACGCCCCCACACGTCCAACAGCGAATACAACAGATACTACTTATCGTCAAATGCCTCATGTTTATGTTAGTTCTGTTTATTAAGAAATGAACTAAACACAGATGTGATAAAATTTTTTTTTATTTTGTAAGTAGTCGGGATTGATAAAGAATCAAAGATAAATAGCGTTATAAAGATTTATTTTTGAAGACCGATCTGGTAGAGTAATTTCAGATTCTCTCACCAGATCGCGCTGGTAGTGTCGTAATGTCACACTTTAAATAGTGTTCTTAAATTACTATTTGCAAATGGTTAACCAGTCCTCGTGTACGCATTCTTCGCACTTAACATCGCAACACCACTGAAACCGACACTTACATTTTTCCGTCCGTTTCCGTCGCATCGTATTGTACCCCCGTCCGCAACACAACGCTCCACAATTATCCAAATTAAAACTCGTTTTATTACACACGCGATTCGTAGTCCCCCACGAATCCCGCGACGGATCGACGTCACAAAACGTCGGCGATTTCTCATAAAACACCAAATCTGTCGATCTCGGATGACGTCGCACAGAACGGAATGCAAGTCGCAAATTGATGTCACGACGATTGGCCGATTCGACTGCCATAGCGTAATCGTAACGATTAAGCAATTGATCACCGATTACCCTGAAATCAGCCGGTGATCGCCAACACGTTTTCATCTGACAACTACCGGACATACCGTGACAGCGACAACGGATTTGCACATTACGTAATATAATCTATGAGAGCAATTTAAAAGTTTAAAAGTTAATATTCTAAAAATCTAGTAGGACGACTTACTTTTCTTCCAACTGCACTATTATGCGACGTGACTTTAGATCGTAGATCCTTAGCGCGGTCAAACGAGTTATAAAACGCACGCGTAAAATGGAATCCGAATTCCGCTTCATCCGCGCATCCAGCCCAGTCCCACGTGCGCCCTCTCTGGGGACGATTTGGATGACATCCGCAAGAGACAGCGGCGCCCAAACTGCATACACGCCACACTGCGTGCACTATACCCGCAGAGGTTATTGCCGTGACGAATGCAGATTCACGGTAACCTGCAACAACATTTTTTTTTTTCTATTACAAGTTCACCTTTAGCTAGATTCATTATTTTTACCTAACTTGAATATTGTACTCGACCGAGGATCTTCTCGGGACACTGATGAGCAATTCCAACGGTGATGCCGCATTTGGTATTGACACTCATCAGTTGATAGCTCGAAACTCTGAATCGCAACTGCTGTCACATCCGGAAATTTCCTACAAAGCGCCACCTGTTTTCGTTTTAAACCGACATAAGTGTTGCACAATGCGGACGTCCGTAGCAATAGTGTATCCCAATGTAGATTGTAATCCGATGTGGAAATTACATGGAATAGGCTATTAAATTGTAAAAAAAAATTGAGTTTTTAGAATATGGATTTTTGTTTTTAGAAAGTTTTGTCTTTTTTTTTTCTGCTTACCTTAAAAGGCCCAAAATTTTGATGCAACAGTCCATGGGTTGATCATGGAGGATCCATTAACGAGAAAAGGTAAAATGGCACGACGATTGTGCATTGTGGGGCGCCAAATGGCGGACTCCGGACTCGAGACCCCGCCTTCGTAGCCGAAGGCATTGAGATAAATGCACTGCAAACTGTTAACGAATGACGTGATTCACACAAAAAGGTGGATATTCATGTCAAATTTACTTTGCTTCAATTTACCTCCCTCCCTGCTATTTTCTTTTTCTTCGAAAATTAAATCAAAGTTCAAGATTTTCTCCGATATCGCCCAATGGCAAAAATCCAGTTTTCCTGAATTGAAGAAAACACGCCATATGACGGAAAACACAATTACTAACATTCAAAAATTGTATTTATAATTTACATCCAGTTGACCGCATTCAGAAAACACATCCCATCATTAAAAAGATGTTTAAATAAGATCACGTTTAGACAACCAATGGCTGGTAAAGGCGTGGTTCATTATGCGTCTTCATCTTTGCCGAAACTCCACCTGTTGAGAGAATTTGTAGTTGCGATTGGTGCGTCGTAGTGACAACTCATTTCTAATTGGCCCTGGGCGTTTCACATTTCTTCGCCAGGAAATGATGAGTGTTGGACGGCCACCCAGGCGGTTTTGCGCGCGTTGTGAGGGCGTGAGGGGTGGTGGAATGGCAGACACGCCCCTAGGAGCCAGGTGAGGAACTGAAGAACGCAAATTCCTGATTTGTAACGCTGTCGCCATTTATAAGAGGCCCACCATGGACGTTCTACACTCGGAGATTGAGTCCACCATTTTTTTTCCGCGTAAATTGAGATTAGTTAAATGGAAAAAAAAATTAAAGTTGGAAATGCATCATTTTCTTTATAGGTTCAAGGTGTTACTTTTTTTTTTCTTCTTCTTCTTCGTGGGCATTGAAAAATTAAATTGGTTTTATTGTTTTTAAAGGAATTTTTTTATTATTGCTAAATTATATTTTTCTCCTCCAGGGTTAAAGAGATTGATGGTTTTTATTACTACACTTTTCGTCTTTTACCCTATTTTCTTCTTGCCCTGTGGGTGCTGAAGTGACAGAGGGGTGTCAAAATACAAGGTGAGGAAAAGAGAAAAAAGCAATTTTGGGACATGTTGAAACTTGTAATTTATTTTTAAACTTTTTTTTCCAGTTTTTTTTTAAACAGAATTATTTATTTTCTCATTAATAGAACAATTATGACACACATACTGTTTATTATTATAATTTTTTTTTTTTAAATTAGGATTTTCCTGAAATTAATTTTCCAACTTTAAAAAAAAAATATTCCAGTAAAAAAAGTAATTAAAAAATTAAAATCAACTTTTTTTTCTTCTCAGGAGCGTCATTTTCCTTCTCCAATCCACATGGTGGTGCGAAGTAATTCGGCATGGGTCAAAGGTCACGGATGAGCAGTCATAAGTCGCCACCGCTGACAGATCCCCCCTTATTCCTCTTTGGGGAAAAGACCTCCCTGTTCGTCAAGGTGTATATTCTTTAAGCTTCATGCTCCCACACCAATTAGCACAAATCTGCTGATTTTGGCGCCTTACAATTTCCCCTTAACGTCTTCATCTTTAACCGGTTGAGACCAGTTGCAACTGACGTCATCAAAATAGGACATCAAATCCCCAGAGAGAAACCCATGGAAATCGGTTTCAAGTGTGAAATTTACAAGCCACAGAGAGATTCTTATCTCTTTCTCCCCGTTGTTTAAAAAAAAAAAAAATTCTACTGGAAATTTCCAAATTTAACTACAACACGAAATAGTGTAGTTTAATTTGATATGACGTCATTTTGTAGGTGGTCTCTTTTTTTTTTCACCCGATTACATTTAAATACGCATCTTTAATGTGTCAACAAAACTCCATTACAATTTCCAGGGAGGACTCCTTACGCCCTTGGGCCAGCGCCAATGCGCCACCACACGGCTAAAGTAAGAATCATTGTGTACGCATGCGCTGAGTACTGGAAAAAGCATCCGAATGGAAACGCGCTTGTTGTGGGCGGCTCTCTGCGTTTTTCTCTTCTGTCCGGTCCACGGTTTTCTTTGGTAAGTAACGAAAACATCTTTTTTAAAACCGTTTATTCAACAATATTCAGAGTGAATATTTTTTTTTTAAATTTTTTTTTCCCTCCAACTTAATCATATTCGACTCGTTTTATTACATCGTTATTTGTCTAGATTGGCCTCTAGCAAATTGTTGATTGTTGATTTAATTGATGTTGACAAGTCAGCGATTCTTATCTGAGCGAATAATTATTTGTGTTTCGCGAGTTTTAAAAAAAAAAAAAAGTAGAAAAAGAAAAAAAAATGGAATAAACTTAGCAGTAATAACAATATTGTTACGCTGATTGTGGTGTGGTAGTGAATGGAGTGCGTTTTAGTTGATCCCGGAGCCCCGAGGTGGATCGGGGAGGATCTGGTGTGGCACCTATGATCCACGCAGGGGGCTCTCAAATTAGGCTGATCTCCTGCTGCGGAGAACACTTTCAACGTCTCCCCCTGACCCTGGTGCCATCCCCTCCCCTTCTAAACCGGTATTACAACAACAGTGAAGCCAATTGAAATGTTAGATGTGCTAACTAAATCAATTCCAAATCGAATTCAATTAATGGATTGATGAACTATATCAATTGATAGTCACCCATTTTAAACAAACTTGAGTGTTTACAAATCACTTATTTCAAAACAAAAAACTTTTAGGTGTGTTTAGATTAAATTTATATAATTGAGATAAGTTTATTTGAAAATGCATTTTCATATCGTCCAACTTTTTTTTATAATTTTTTTCTTTTTATAAATTTTTATAAATTCTTTCTGTGTATGAAAATGGTTGTATGACAGGGATGCGGATGTCACCTAAAATGACGTGGGGGCGGTACAGTGGGGGTGGACAGGTAGCAACGTTCGTGGGAACCTCGCACGCCAAAGGTGCATTCCGACACGGGTGGGGGAAGAAAAGAGGTGGGAGGAAAGCAAAAGAGGATTTATAAATGGACGAGACCCCCTTATAATGTGAGTGAAAGGAAAGGACGTTTTCCTCCCCGTCACTCCAACCACTCCTTACTCTGCCCAATTAAATGTCATTTTAAGCCTTTCCTGTCAGTTAATTAAAAGGAATTATATTACGTAACGTTTCATTTAATTTATCACGTTTTTCAGGGCGATGGGGAACCCGGTGTTAGTGGACCCGACACGAATCTGTCGCAAGACTCGACGGTTAAGACCGAAATTAGCCGACATTTGTCAGAAAGAGCCGGAGATTGTTAAAGAAGTGACCAAGGGATCGCAAATGGCCACTAGGGAGTGTCAATATCAGTTTAGGAATAGGAGATGGAATTGTACAACGACGAGACGTTCGCTTAAAAAATTGTTATCGAGAGGTATAGACATAAAAGAAAAAAAAAAAAATCAGTTTTTTTATTATACAATTTTTTTTTTTTTTATGAAAAGCGACTCGCGAGACTAGTTTTCTGAATGCAATAACTGCTGCTGGTGTAACATACGCGGTAACACAAGCGTGTTCCGCTGGTGCGCTACCCCAATGCACGTGCGAAAGAGGTCGGCGTGGAAGACGAGCAACTACGTCATCTGAAGTACCAACAGATGGGAACTGGGAGTGGAGTGGATGTGGAGATAACGTATTCTTTGGTTACAAGAAGTCTAAAGAGTTCATGGATACGTGGCACAGACGAAAAAGTGATGTCAAAACAATCGTCTTGTTACACAACAACGAAGCAGGAAGAGTGGTAAGTTTTTTTTTTAAATCTTTTTTTGTTTCTGCACTAAAAAAAAAAAAAAAATAAATCTTAAAAACTGTTAATTACTTCCTTTAATTCCAGGCAGTAAAAAATTACCTGCGAACCGAGTGTAAATGTCATGGTTTGAGTGGTTCATGTACATTGCGCACCTGTTGGAAGAAAATGGCGCCCTTCAGGGATATAGGTAATCGACTTAAAGCGAAATTCGATGGCGCATCCAAAGGTATAAAAAAGTTTAATTACTTTTTAATTGATTTTAATAATGTTTAATCGTTATTAGTGATTCCGGGTAATGACGGGAAAAATGTATTACCGGAAGGAGCGACTATCAAACCGCCAACCAAAGAAGATTTTATTTATCTAGAGCCGTCTCCAGATTATTGCGAACCAAATCGCAAGTCGGGGTCAATGGGAACTCATGGACGTGTTTGTAATTATACTTCACCTGGTGTTGAGGGATGTGATTTGTTGTGTTGTGGTCGTGGCTATCACAAAGAACTGGTAAGAGAAAAGGTGAATTGTAGGTGTCGTTTCCGGTGGTGCTGTGATGTAACTTGTGATGTGTGTGACGTCAAAAGGACTATAAGCAGATGTCTTTGAATGTGCATGATGGACACTCGTAATTAACTGGTCACATTTTTGATATTAATAATTTTTTTGGACAATTTTTTTTTGCAATAATTTCTTTAGAATTTTTTTTATATAAAGTTTAGTTATTTAAAATGTCTTTTGTCTAGAATGTTCGTGTGAAGTTAGTTTTTGAAATGAAATTAAAATAAGTCTTTTTTTTATAATATAGCTATATAATTTTATTTTCTTTTAATTTTTTTTTTATGTTTTGGGGTTCGTTTTCAACTTTCCTTGTGGGAAAAGTGTTGTCAGTCGTCGCTGCAGTGGGCAATTAATGTCAACTTGCATTGGGGAGGAGGCCATTAAGAAATCACAAACAGACAATCTTAAAGCAAAAACTGCCAGACTTGACACAGTCAAGAGCTAACCAACTGCCTCCCCAGCCACTTCAATGTTCACTTTGTCCTTTGCCACTGTGAAATGTCTCATAAACAAAACAAAGCCGTAATAGTTAAAAATTCATTGGTTATTCCATTTTTTGCCGCCATGCGGCGTTTTTAAATTAACATTTTATTAGTTAAATTCCGTTAAAAATTCAATTTTATTTTTAAGTAATTTACATTTTATTCGATTTTATTTAAATACAACAAATATTCATATATATGGTTGTAATTTTAACTTAAAAATTATATTTAATGATCCCGCAGTAAAGTCTCAAAATGGATGTCACAAGCTTGGGCTACTGTCGCGACTTTTTGGTGTCAAGGTAATTGGTTAGTCTCATTTCTCTTATAAATCATAATATTCTGAAATTTATTACCAACACTTTTCCTAGCTATGTAATTATTGAAAGATCGTCTCTACCGGTTTAAATATTACGACGGAAAAAAAAGATACCAAACACGGAACTCGCCCTTCGTTTACACAAGTAAGAAAATACGTTTATTTATTCGAAGAAAACCAAACATTTTAACTTTAGAATTAAGTCATTGTACATTGCCGACATTACACGCAAACTCAACGTATCATCAAATGCTTTCACCACGGTCCATTAAAATCAATAATTGAATAGCACCTTAAAGCTGAGGGGAAAAAAAATATAATGAAACCGTAGAAAATGTCTATATTCGTTTGCAATGCATTTAAAGCTTAAACACCATGAAAACAGCGGTATGAGTAAAGTCGAGTGAAAAGAGGAAATTCCTCGTGCTCAGTGCGTACCTGGGCGGTTTTCTGGTTGCTACTACATCATTAGTTGGGGATTTGGTTGGTTGGGGATAAATCTGCGGCTCTTGTCAGCTAATGGAGGGGTTTTGAAGGATATTGTAATGTTTAGAGGCAGCCACAGGAGGCGCCTCGTACTGGCAGTTTCTTCGCAGCAGGGAAACGAAGTACGGTGACACAAAGGGATCACTTACTCACTCACCACCCAAACCCCACACCTATCCCCCTCTTAAGCCTCCCTGTCGGGGTGTCGTTTTGGAGGGGAATAATGTGCTGTTGTAGTTTGTTAGTTTGCACTCACCTTGCAAATTTTCTCAAAAGATGTTGGTTAAAGAAGGGATTTTCTGTATGTTGTTTTTACTCAAGTGTAAGGACTTTGTCATTGCTTGACAAATTGTGGGAATTATTTCTAGTCAAATTCTTTTAAAAACAAATTTTTTTAATTACTAAGTCATTACAGATATACGCCATTTTGAAAACGATTTCATTGTTTGGTGCCATCTATTGACATTTCCCGTTACAAGATTTGTATTATTAGCTGTTTGTAGGTATTTAAATGGGGGTTAAGAAAGAGAAGTCTTCAGGTGCAGACAACACTTAGGTGCAAATATCATAGAGATGTTGAAACAGCGTAACAATAATGGGAAAACTCATAAAAACTTTGTACAAACACAAACCAAAAAAAAAAAAAAAAAAAAACTTTTTTTTTTTCTTTTAAAAAATACATAAGTACAATACAACTCAGGTTGGCCATTTTATCACGATGGGGTTTTGACCTTGTAAAAAGTTGTCATCCAACAAAACTAAAATATTCTTTATATTACACTAAAAATATTTTATTATACTATGAAAATAGAAATGAATGAAATCACACTGTTTTAGAACCGTCACATAAATCTTTGCATAGTTTTATAAAAATTTGTCACTTTTACAAACAAATGTGCACAGTTTGTCTAGCCTTACAAGTCTTACACTTGACTTGACAACACCAATGAAATGTACAATTACACCTTTGTAGCACTTCATATTCTTCGGTCCTGTAACCCCTGGAACAACACATAAGGTCACATCCGTCCATTCCGAGTGACGTAGCATTACATTGTCGTCCGACAGTACCCAAAGTACCTAATTTGATATTCCTCTGGCAAAAGTCTGGGGAATCTTGATAGTACACAAGATCATGCGGCATTGGCGGTTTAAGTTGCGCGTTTGACGGTTTGAGACGCGGTAAACGGCCGTGTTTTAACGGTCGCACGTTGCCGGCATTGCTGACGAGCACTCGGGACGCACCGTCGAAACGGTCTTTAAGGCTGTCGCCGACGTCCCTGAAGAGCGGCAGACGCATCCAGCATGTTTT